>JAQIXA010000973.1:0-30858 GCA_034699045.1 Nanhermannia cf. coronata Gr-Ori-00579
GCCTTACAATATTCTGAGATTAGAATATTTACGATAAGTAAAAAATGAATATTACAATATTATGAATTACTATTTAGTCACCCTCTTCTCGGACGAACAGGTCCTAATTTGACGAAAAAATTATGTAATTCAAAAAATAAAATAGATTATCAATTAACAAACTACCTTGATGACAAAATGACTTTATTTTCTAAAAAAAATGGGTCTAAATTTCAAAAATTAATTTGGATTTCAATTACCTATTCATACTTTATCCTTGACCTATTCAACTCCAACTATTTATTTGTATTTGTATTTTAGGTGATTTGCTTTTTACTCAATCAGAAGTTGACGAAGTTATAGGGTCCCAAATGTCATTACATGATAATACTGATGACATTCCAGTTGATGACATCCCAGTTGATGACATCCCAGTAGATGTATTAGACGATGATAGATTGACAACTGACAAAGAATCTGGACACTTGAGCGGATCTAATTCATCCACAACATCATCACCAAAAGCTAAAAAAAGTCGCAAATTTGTAAGTAAACTGAAACTTGTCAATAAATAACATTTTTATATATAACGAGCATTTATTAATACTAATTAGCATAAGTATAAGAAATAACAAACATTTTGAAATTAAGTGCTCAAGTTAGGACTGTCAAATTAAAAATAAATTTTCTAAATAAGTTCTTAATTTTGCTATGATATTTAGTTTTTTTAAGATTCTCCATTCATATCAGTAAATGACATTAGTTCAAAATTTTAGCTTTAACTTATAAATTTTTGAATTATAGAGAAAGAAACCAGCTCAAAGGGCTTTGAATCCAGTTTGGGAAGAATTTGTTTGTGACTCTGATGATAGAAAAAAATCTCCATGTACTTGTAAGCATTGTCAAATTGTCTTTAAAGCACCTAAAATTGAAAGACTTACGAAGCACTTAAAAATTTGTTCCAAGTACTTGTCAAGAAATTCTAAACCCAGCTGTTCGACAAAATCAGATCAAGGTCAAACTACAATTAAAAGTGCATTTTTGAGCCTTTCAAGTAAAAAAGAGCTAATTGATATACAAATTGCAAGATTTATTTTTGGAGCAAATTTGCCATTTAGTATTGTTGAACATCCTGAGTTTGTTAAGTTATTGAAGCTTTTAGCACCAGCATATATTCCACCTTCACGTAAGGTTATTGGGTCAACTCTACTAAATAAGGTGTATGATGAAACTGCAAAGGATATTGAAATAGCTATTAATGGAAAAAAAGTCATCCTTATGCAAGATGGGTGGACAGGACAGCAAGGCGCACCAATAATCTCTCATAGTTTAAGTGTGAATTGCAATCAAACATACTTTTTAAATGCAATTGCAACGAAAACTGATCGTAAGACTTCGGAATATTGTTGTAATCTCCTTGAGAAAGCGGTTGAACTGGCAAAAGTGGATTATAAATGTCAAGTCATTGGAATTGTTACAGACAACTGTCATACCATGAATAATATGAGAGAAATATTTAAGGGAAATGAGCAGTACAAGCAAATATTTGCCTATGGATGCCACACTCATTTGTTGAACCTTGTTGGGAAAAAATTGACATCTGAAAATACCTTTTCTGAAGTTAAGAAAATTCAACATTTTTTTCGTGACCATACTTTTACAAGGGAAAGTCTTAAAAGCATGAATGGACTACAACCAATACTATCAAATGACACAAGGTGGAATAGCCAAAATGATTGCTTGAAAAATTTTCTAGACAATCATGCAAAATATATTGATATTTCTAAATTGACTGAAGCTAATGTGCCAAAGGAAATGTTTGAGAAATTGATGGATCTTGAATTTTATGAAGAGGTAAAGGATTTAGTTGAGATGATTAGCCCAATTTCTGAAGCTATAATAAAGGTAATATTTACTTAAATTTAATAAAAATAAATATTAAAGCAATTTTTTATCGATTTAGTTGCAGAACGAAAAAGCTTCTTTGGCCTATGCTATTAAATATTGGATAAAAATAATGGAAATTTGTGTAATACCTGAGGCTTATAAAAAACGATACAATGAGATATTGGAAATGGCTCTGCTTCCTTTTTCATGTGCTGCTTACATGCTACATCCTAAATACCGAGGTATATATTGATAGCCCTTTGCTATAAATTTATTAAAAATATGGATTTTAATTATAGCTTCTTAATTGTATATTTTCAGGAAACGGGTTACCTGAAAAATTCACCAAGATTGGGTTAAGTTGGCTTAAACAACAAAATAAAATGTTCGTTATTGCACAAATTAAATTAAGCCAGGGAGATAGTGAGTACTATTTTGAGCCTTTAATGGATCGAGATCTCGTCTCTGGAAATTCTAAGGGAAAATTGACCCCGCATCAATGGTGGCAGGAGATTGGCAAAATCAAGAAAGACGATTTACCTAATGGTTTAGTTGATTTATCGGAAAACCTAATGCTGCTCCCAGCTTCAACAAGTGGTATGGAAAGATGCTTTTCAGCCATGGGTCTCATAATGACAGATCTTCGAAACAGTATTGGAATTGAGAAAACTGAAAAATTGTGTAAAATATACCGGACTTTGGGTGAAAAAAATAAAAGTATAGCTCAAAACATGAATGATTTTGAAATTTGAAATTTGAAATTTAAAATTTTTGGCTATTAAAATCTTTATGTCAAATTCTTAAAAATAATTGTACGTATATTTGCTATACAGAGTATTTGTTATACTCAATAAAAAAAATTAAAAATTACTAGACTTTTCGCGTCCAGTCCAGGCTTTTTATATTTAAGAAAATTACAAATAATTAGGCATAAAATTAGATATTTAAAAGTAGTACTAAAATTTAGTAATTAAATATAGATAGCTAATTCATAAAATACTTACATATACATATAAAATACGTATATTTTAATATACGTATATTGGGTATATTTTAATAGTACAAGTATTATATTAAGACCCCGACCCTCAGACCCCAAAACCCCGAAAAACCCCGACCCGGGTCCTAGCAGTATAAGACCCGGGTTTTAGCCAGCCCTGCTTACCTTTATCTTATGAGTAAAGATATGGGTATAGGCAAAGATAATCCAATTTTATGATTATTTTGAAATTTTGTCAAATTATTGGTTAAAAGTTAAAAGCGATCAAGAAAGGAAATCTAAAGATACTCGTACCTATACCTACAGATACTATCTAAATTTGTGCAGTAAAATTTCAAGTAATTTAAAGATTTTACAATATTTTAAGAATAATTTTTGAGGCTCTAAAAAGCTGTAAAAAATGGAGAGTACTATGGACTTTATATTGAGAAAAATTGTTTATTTGGAGAACCTTGAAGAACGGGTCACTGACCTCGAGACTAAAAATATTGAGCTTGTGGTTGACTACAAAATTCTAAAAAATGAGTTTGAAAAGCTTTGTCAAAATCAGCAGAATTCTACAGAGGTCAAAGGTAATACTGATATTACTTATATACATATATACTGAATACATATATGTATACATATAAAATTACACTATATTAAAAGCTTATTTTTTAAAAGATATTGAAAGCTGTTTGGATCAGGTGAATGAAAGTGGAACTGGGGATGAGACAGTTAATTTAAACCAGGAAGTTTTGGACCAATTTGACAAAAATGAACTGGAAAAATCTCAAGAACAGATGACTACAACTACAACTAATAATAAAGGTAGGTAATTTAATTAATGGTCTGTACTCTGTACGGATAAAACATTTGTCCTAGCCTTAGTCATGTAAATTACAAAAATATTAGAAAATGAAAATAAAAATTCATATTGGTAGGCTTACCATTAGAGAAAAGTTCCTTACGTTTTACATAAGAATTTAAAAAATACCCTGTTGACTTTGCTAGGATTGCAGGATAATAGCTTCATTGATACGTTCCATTAATCAATTTAAATAATTGCTTAATCGTCCCTTATGTATTATCATTGATTATTGATTGATTATAAAAAATTACATTTTTTATTATAGATGATAATTTGGAGAAAACCTCAACTTCAACTGAATCTGCATCTGATGCTGATGGCACCAATTTGCCAAAAATGAAAAATCTTGTCATATCACTAAAAAGAGTCAAAATAGTTCATGTTCAAGGTAATTATAAAGACTTTTTAACACACTTAAATACTTACTTGCCTCTATACATATAAGGAAAGATTTTGCGACTAATTGCCAGAAAATCTGTCGGATTTTTTAGACAATTATCAGTTAAAAGTTTATTATTTTTTTCAATTTTTAGGCGAGAAGCATTTCAAAGAAAAAAATGACAAAGCTATCATCAAGTTTGGCCATGTTCAGATTGGAAAACCAGGACCAGAAAAACGCAAAAGTCTCAACCTTGATGAAAAAGTAGACATTATCCAGTTTATTGAATCAAATGGTGGTCAAGTGACCAAAGAGTTGGCCCAGCTTTTGAATAAACCAAAGAGTACCATTAACACAATTTGGAGCCAAAAGGACAAGATCCTCCGATCATACCAATTAAACCCGAAGCTTAAAAAGATGCGAAAAGTTGAATTTGAAGAAGTTGACAATGCCCTTTATAACTGGTATAAAGGTCAAGGGAACAAAAGTGACGAAACAATTGGCAGTGACCCTACTACTTTCAAAGGCTACAGAATTAGCTCAATCTTTACAAGGCTATGAAAAATTCAAAGCAAGTATCTCCTGGTTAGATAGGTGGAAATCAAGACACAATGTCAGATTTAAAAAAGTTGACCATGGTCATGATAATTCGTCAGTTGACCAGATTGACATGGATTTGAACTTGGACGATACTCCTGAATAAACCCTGGAAAAGTGCTCAAACTCGAACAATTTTTAAATAATTCCTTACATTTACGAATATTTTAAGGGGTATTTCAAGTTTCATAGTATCTTGATATTTTGAGTTTCAAAATATCTTTGTAAAATAATTTAAAGGTTATTTTTTGGGTCTTATTTTAACTTTAATTTAGTAATTAAATCCTTAAATATCTTAACAATTAATTTTTATACCTAAACAAACATTATAATGTAATGTGATTATTGTAATCATTAACACACGTACTTTTTATTCAATAATAAACTTGTAAATACATATAAATACATTTTTGTAAACTAATCTTGTGCAAAATCTACACCAACTTGATTCAACAATCTCAGCAAGCAAAATTGATTCTGAAATGAGGTATCACAGGGATTTCTGTCAAACCTACAAATTCATTTCAAAGCAAAAATATAGAAATTTTTATAAAATAAGAATAGGTAATGTAATGTAAATGTAGGATAGTTACGAGTATAAGTATTTAATAATTAACCATTTTGGATGGAATGCATTTTCGAACTTCTGTAATTTCTAATGAGAAATTCTCAGTGTCTCAGGGGTATATCATTCGGCTTACCTGCCTTTATCATGTTAAACCTCATATAAAGGCCAGAAAGCCCTTTGTTAACCTCAAGATATTCCCCAAGATATTCCTTATTTAGAATTTTATAATATAAAGAATTCTAGATAATTATAAAATAGATATATACAATACAATAGGCAGAACAAAGTAATACTATAGGTATTTAGGTACATAAAAGGTAATTTTAGATAAAAATTTTTAGGTAGGTTCCCTTCCCTTATACTTTATACTACTAATTTGAGTATACCTGTAAAATCCTATAATATACCTACTCGTAGATAGGGTACTTATACCCTGCATGTAGATATATCATCTTATCAGTATCAGTATTTTTCAAAAGGTTCAAATTTCAAATACCTTTATCCTTTGGGGAATTAGTACCCTAGTATTGATATAAAGCAGAAAGTCCAATTTTAAGTTTTTTTTTTGAAATTTTGTCAAATTATTTATTAAAAGTGATAAAGGCAAGAGGTTAAGTGATATTATTAGTTAAAAGTTCAAGGAATTAAAGTTTTTACTTAATTTTAAGTAATTTTTAAGGCTCAAAAAGTTGGAAAAAATGAGTGATAATATGTATATGATTAATACAATGGACTTTTTAATGAGAAAAATTGTTTATTTGGAGACCCTTGAAGAACGGGTCACTGACCTTGAAACAAAAAATATTGAACTTGAAGTTGATTACAAGATCCTCAAAAGTGAGTTTGACATATTGTCTCTAAAAGTACAGAATTCCACAGAGGTCAAAGGTAATACTGTAATACCGATATACATAATTATATAAATCAAATTACAGTATTTTAAATGCTCATTTTTTATAGATATTGAAAGCTGTTTGGATCAGGTGTATGAAAGCGGAACTGAGGATGAGATAGTTAAATTAAATCAGGAAGTTTTGGACCAAATTGACAAAAATGTATTTGAGAAATCTCAAGAACTAATGCCTAAAACTAATAAAGGTAGGTAATTTATTTAAAGTATAATTACCATTATAATTGATTATTGATTATAGAAAATTACTATAAAAGAGCCCTTAAGACTTAAGATCCTTAATTTATGAAATTACACATTTTTTTTTTATTGCAGATGAGAATTTGGAGAAAACCTCAACTTCCACTGAATCTGAACCTGAACCTGATGGTGTCAAAAATATCAATTTGCCAAAAATGAAAAATCTTGTCGTGTCTCTTAACAGAGTCAAATGGGAGGATTTTCAAGGTAATTATAAAGACTTGAAAGTGATCTATGACCTAATACATGCCTATACAATATAATAAATGATTTAGTGACCAATTGGCATTGGTAGAAAACCTGTCACTTAAGATTAGAGTTTTTTTGGACAATTTTCTTAAAATTTTATCTTTTTTTTCAATTTTTAATTTTTAGCCGAGAAGAACTTGAAAAAAAAAATTCCCGGGTCCATTGTCAATCAAATTTCAAGACAAGGACCATCAAAATCTCCGAAAAAACGTACAAGTCTTAATCTAAAAGAAAAAGTAGACATTATCCAGCTAATTGAATTAAATGGTGGTCGAGTGACCAAGGAGTTGACTAAGCTTTTGAATAAACCAAGGGGTAGCATTAAAATCATTTGGAGCCAAAAAGATAAAATCCTCAGGTCATACCAGTTGAACCCAAATCGTAAAAAGATACGAAAAGTTGAGTTTGAAGAAGTTGACAATGCTCTTTACAACTGGTTCATTGGTCAAGGGACCAAAAGTGACGAAATCATTGACAGGACTATCCTACTTTCAAAGGCTGCCGAATTAGCTCAATCTTTACAAGGCTGTGAAAAATTCAAGGCAAGTGTGTCCTGGTTAAATAGGTGGAAATTAAGACACAATATCAGATTTAGAAAAGTTGACCATGGTCATAATAATTCATCGGTTGACTAGGTTGTCATGGATTTAAACTTGGACGATACTCTTGAATAAATCTTGTAAATGTGCTCAAATAATTTTTATAAATCCCTTACATTACACATATTTAAGGAGGTTTTAAGGGTTATTTCAAGTTTTCCTATATATTTTTGATATTTTGAGTTAACAAACAAAAATAATTGTAAATTAATTTAACTTTTTCAATAATAATATATATTTAAATGATGAATTGTTAGGTCTCTTTTGAACATATATCTGGCAATATGATAAATATAGATCCTTAAAAATCTTAACAATTTATTTTTATACCTAAACATTCATAAAATAATATAATTGCAATCATATAACACATGTATTTGTATTTTTATTCCATAATAAAATTGTAAATATGAAATACATTTTTATAAACTAATCTTGTGCAAAAACTACACCAACTTGTTTTCGGATTGATTCAACAATCTCAGCAAGCAAAATTGATTCTGAATGAGGTATCACAGGGCTTTCTGTCAAACCTACAAATTCATTTCAAAGTAAATATTTAGAAATTTTTAATCTGTAGAATAGATTAGGTAATTATGTAATATTAACCATTTTGGATGCATTTGCGAACTTCGGTAATTTCAAATGAGAAATTCTCAGGGTTAAGAAAATTTGGCTTTTTGCCTTCGGAAGATGCGGGTAGCGGAAATTCTTTTACAATCCCTTCTGAATTTGAAACTTTTGTGCCGCACCAAAATGGAAATTCCAACTTGAATTTTGTAAAATTTTGAGAAAAAATTTGAAAATTTTGAAATAAATTTAGTTAGGTTACTTTTAGCCATCCTTTGGTTCCAATTATATGGGCTTCACAAGGTAATTTAGCTCTCATGTGAGTTATAAAAGTGGCCATTTTCCCACCAGAATAGGTCAAAGTTGTGCTAACAGACTCATCTACACCATTTTCTAAAAAAAATCACAAAATTTCTTGAAATTTTTGTTAATAAAGTGTATTTAACTGCTGTTCAAAATGTAAGAATTTCATTTATTAATATTAATAATACAAGTTCTAGTTCAAATATCAAATTCAAAGACCAAAAATTGAAATTTTATGCTCGATTTTGATATTTTAAACAAAATATCTGAAAATTTGACAATTTATAAATACCATTTAAATGCCCAGTTGCAAAAATTTTCTCAGGTTTTTCTTTGAAAATAAACTGAGCCAGTGATATACAGTATATGCCAAGGTCAAGTGTGGTTCCACCACACAGGTCCTTTGAGGACAATCTTTGGACACCTTCCAAGACGAAACCAAATGGACAAATTATTTGGACTACTTCTCCAATAGCACCCTTATTAACTTGATCCAAGACATATTGATTAGCTGGCATAAATCTGGACCAAATACCCTAAAAAAGTTGTAAAAAGAGCAAATTTTTTGAAAAAATATTCAATATATTATCTATATGTACCTCCATAAGAAAGACTTTATTTTCTTTGGCACATTCGATAAGTTCTTTGGTTTCTCGAACATTTACACAGAGGGGTTTTTCGCAAAGTACCTAAAAAAATACAATTTTTCAAATAAATACTAGTATATTCTTTAGATTATGATTATGATCGGCTTATGGAAAACCATGCACTTGGATAAGCCTTTTTTTAAATAACTATATACAATTTCTCAAGAAAAATAACAAAAAATTCTTTGATTGTATTATGAATGTATATTTGGGCTTTCAAATATTCAAAATTTTGAAAAATTCATTGAAATTTTACATGCTTTCCCCAACTCAAAGCTAGCTTGGCACTTGATAGATGCTGAGGATTGACAGTTCCAACGTAGATGACATCTAAAAATTCAAAAATGCCATTAAATTGGTTAAAAATCATTAGATTATCTATAGATAGCAGGTGTAGAATAGGAATAGGGTAGAATATATAAAATTATGATGTCTAGTTTTCTAGTGAACCAGCTGATATTTTGCTTAGAATTTCTTAGAAATATTATATTGTTTAGAATATATTTAGAAATACCGATAGCTATGTAATTCTGAAGCAAATTTCAGGTCAAAAAATTTCTTAGCTATCCCTAATATACCCCTAAAGATAGCCTATATTTCAAGAATAGGAAAATTAGCTACCAATTTCAGGATCTTTACAAAGCTCTTCATAATTCCCATATGATTTAGGTATTCCAAATTCCCGTGCGAAATTCTTAGCCGAATCCAAATTTCTAAATTTTTTATCAAAATCCCATTAAGTTAAGATTTAAAATTTTTGTCAATAATTTCATTGGGCCATAATGATACTAATATTATGTAAAAATTTGAAAAATTACCTAGCTCCTACTGCCATAATTCGGTGTTCAGACCTCGACAAAGTTGACATGCCAATACAGAAATCATTTGAGATTTTACCAGCACTCAAAATCCCCCATCGAAGTGGCTTAGACATTTCAAAAATTCGATAAAATTTGGAATTTTTTTGTATCTTTGTAATTGAAAGTATTATTTTTAATTGTAAAAAACAATAGACTTAAGTAAATTCTACTAATTTATAGGTTACAAAATATATTTGGCAGATTATCGATTTGTCATGAAATAGTCTGATAGTAAATTTCCATTGATGTAATAGCCTTGAAATTGCATTAGTAATTTTACATCAATACTCAAAATATAAAAAACAGACACATAGGTATTTAAAAAATTTATTGATGTACCCTAACCATATTTATATCGATAATAATAGTATCTACAGTTCAAGGCTATCAATGATAAGTAATCACCTGTAATCAATATAAATTTTGTTAAATACCTGTACTAATCTTTAAAACACAAGTATTGTTTTATCGATTTGTTAAATAATCGTCTATTTACCTATGTATTTAATTGCTAAAATTCGTGATAGGAAATAATACCTACCTACTACCTACACTTATAATATAAATATTGTAAATTGCAATAAATGATGCTAAATTTAAATCAGATTTTTAAATTCTGTAGAATTAACAGTTTTTTTTTTACGGAAGTTGAAATATTTCAAATATTTACTCCATTCTAGAATCATCGCATTAGATTTGCTATAAAATCGCAGATTGAAATAATTTCGATGACTTAATTGAGCTATTAAGCAAGTCAATTGGTTTAAAAAAAAGTAAAATACAAGAGTTTTTATACGATGAATTTTTCAAATTTAAGTCAATTTTAAACTCAAAATATGCTTCTTTTTATAACCTTGATATTTGACAGATCCCATTAAAATTGTAATATGAATTATGTAGAATTTAAAATGTAAAATTATACTTTTAGCATAGGTCTTTCAAGATTTTAAAGCCCAGATTTGGTCTAGTAAAATGGAATGAACTAAATCTAGGATTTCAAATTAACATAGTTAGGCTTCAATATTTAGACCTAGACTTATCTAAGAAGTTTAAAATTATTGGAATATCTACATTGATTGTATCGAATATTGTGTTAACAGAGCCGAGCCAAAATGTAGAAATTTACAAATTTTTTGAAATTTTTTCTAAAATCGTAGCTAAAAAACTAGATAATAGCCGATTTATCTGAACTTATAGACACATGAATTACAGCCTAAATCTTGATTTTCATAGCTGAATACTCTGACTTTCTTTCTACACTTATGTAATCCCTTTTTCCTTGAAAATAATGCGAAAAAGTTGTAAATATTTTGAAAGGTAAAAGTCAAGATTTTACTTTCAATGAAATTCTTAATTAAATTTAATTAAAATTCTAACCAAACTTATCCATTATATAATTTGTCAAGTGTTGAAATTTGAATTTTTTTGCATAAATATTGTATAGGGCGTATGAGTTCAAAAATTTCCCGATTAGAAAAAACGAGATTTACCCATTAGGATTTATCACAAGATTAAATCTGCAGTTTATGGGTAAAATACCAGGAAAGGCTGAAGACTTTTCAATTTTTATTATGAAATACTGTGTAGAAAAAACCCGTGATTTGTTTACTTACGATTTCCCATTTGATTTGACGTACAAATTTGATATAGACAAGGACAATTTGCTTATGAATTTTGCAGATTTGAATTTTAAAGCAGTTTTAGTCCGATATTTCAAGGGAAAGGATCTTTGAAAATATTTACAATGGGTATAACAGCAGGCTGTACAAACAAAGGGAAAAATGTAAGTTTTTTAGAAATTTTTTTAAAAAAATTTTTGAAATTTTTGTAATTAGGCACGTGTTCTTTCGATTGATGGGGAACAATTGGCAGGGTCTGATGATTCAGATTATGAAGATGAGGATTCTGATGAAATCCAATACGAAGAGGTGAGAGAATTTTTTTAGAATTTTTATAAAATTTGAGATTTTGAAAAAATTTCTAAAATTTCTAAAAATTTCAGATTGATGATGATGACATTCAAAGGGTTACTTTCAAGGATCTTGCTGCCCATGCAATTGAAAAGGTCCAAAATTTTCTCAAAATTCTTTCAAAAATTCAAATCGCTTAAATTTTTGACAAAATTTTCTCAGAATTCTTTAAAAATTCAAATTTGAAGTGTATAAGTTTTGAATTTGAATATCACGAGATGTTTCTTGAATTCTTTTGATTTCCTGATTTTTTTTTAAAGTTTAGAATTTTTAACAAAAATTAAACTCGATATTGGGCATAAGTATAGGTGGTACTCTATTATACTCCAATTTTCAAAAAGTCCAATTTTCTATTGATAATCTTGATAGTTTTTATTCATTTGATACTAAATCTAGAATTTTAAACTGGAAAATTGAGGCAAGAATATCAATTGGAAAGATCTTAGCTTAATATTTATTAAAAGTCACGAAATCTTCAAGTTTTTGAAGGAAATTTTGTAAAATTTTGAATAATTTAAAATAATATTTGAGATATTTTTTTGTAAATATTTCAGGAAGTTCAAGATTTTGATATCGTCCATCCGATTCCAGTCAAACCTCAGAAGAAATCATTTGGTTTTTTTCTTCTGATTCTAAAAATTATGAGGATCTTTTCTTTCTTCAGAAGTAAAAAAGATACAAAATCCATACAGGCAGCTAATCCAAATGTAATCATATATTTTAAACAGCTATATAAAGAAGGGGTAGATTAGGGATAGTCCTGAAATTGGGATACTTAATTTCAGAGCTATTCCTTACCTACCTAAATACACTATAAGGCTAATTTTTAATTTTTCCATTTGATAGCAACCCAAAATGAACTTTAGGAAAGCAGCTCGATTTGCAAAATTTCTGAATTTTTTCAAAATGACCAAGAAAATCCCAGATGAAACTGTCTCACCTGTAAATTGTCCTAAATTTTGGTGTAAATTTTTATCAAAAAATTTAAATTTTTGCAGGATTTTGGTTTAGCTGCTATTCCACATGGTCGAGTAAATGTTCAAGATCTTATCCAAGAAACTTATTCTTATGAGAGGAAGAAATTCCAAGAGAGAACTCGAAAAATTAAATTTAAACAAATGGTGAAAGCCATGTTCTTATTTCGCAAAAAGGTTCGGATTTTATCTTTTGAAATTGTATAAAAAACCATGGCTTTTAAATATATTTTGTAGAAACCATCAAATTTAGAAGAACGAAGGATGAGCTTCAGATGTACAGCTCATGTTGTCAATAACATTATTGTCTATAGACCAAGGGTAAAAATTGTGTAAAAATTTGAATTTTTTTAAAATTAACTTTTCGGTTTTATAATTTAGGAACCACAAGAAGATGACAATATACCAGGTATTCAAATCTTCCATAAGGGTAGATTAGGGATAGTTCGATTTTTTTCAAATTTGGACAGTCTGTTTACGTATAGAATCAGTTAGTTAATTCGACTTTAAATTTAATTGAGGCTTTCTCTTAATATAAATATAAAAATTTGAGACCAAAAAGAATACTGACTTTACGAGTATTACGAAAATTGGTTGTCAAAATTTTGAAAAAGTGCTTAAACTATCCCTATTGAACCCCTATATTGAAATACTTCCAGTTTTAAAAGTTTTAAATTATAGGTGTAACTGACCGTGGGAAATTGTGTTTCAAAAATCTGAGTCATTTGAATATGGCTTTGGCATGCCTACAGACAAAAATTAAAAAGGATCGAAATGAAGTATACCTACAAAATACAAAGAATTTTTGAATTTTTTGAAAAATTTCTAAAATAAAATTTAAATTTAGATGTCAGAATTTGGATTTGGTGATGATCGTGAGGATGAAGAGGATGATCGACGGGATGCTGAATTGAGAAATAAAATTCGAGAAATTTTAAATCCTCAACAGCAAATGGTAAGTTCAAACGAATGAAAAATAATTTCTTGTAGATTTTTAATAAGTTTCAAGTGTAAAAAGTTTGTGTTCAGAGAATCTAATTTAACTTGAAATATGTTTAAGAATATCTTGGCTTTCTTTAGATATAAAAACAGGTCAAAATAGCAACTATAGTTCAAAATATGTGAACTGACTTTTTTCTTTTCACTTTTTCAAAAACGTTAGGGTACTCAATTTTCTGTAATTTGCATTTAATTGATATCGATATTTATTTTTTAGGAATTTGGCGATGATCCAGAATCTCCAAATTTTACTGATTTGACAAAATCCCCACATGGATCCAAATTTCCATCACGTCGTGGATCCGCAAAATCCGCTGCAAATTCCGCAAAATCTCGTAAAAGTTTGATGCCTGAATCTGGGCTAAATACAGGGTTAAATAGTCCCAAAGGTTCAAGACCAGGTTCTAGACTAAATTCTGCTAATAAATCTCGAAATAAGAGTCGTGTCGGTTCAAAAAGATCATCTGTAGCTCCTAGCCGATTTGAATCTAGAATAAATTCCCGCCGAAATTCTGCAAGTAAAAGTCAAAATAATCAGCTGAGTCCACAAATGTCACCTGGTGGTGGAAATTTTCGATTGGCTCATCAAAGCTCAATAGAACTAGATGCAAAATTGAAAAATATAAATTCAGTTCTGAATTCGACGAATATGTCTGTCCAAGGACCTGAACATTTTAAAAGGGTACTTTAGTCACTAAAAATTTTATAAAATTTCTAAAAAATTCAAAATTTTGGATAATAGGGAGGAACCAATACAGAAAGAAGGAGTCAAAGAGGTCGAAAAAGAAGAACTCGAAAAATTTCAATGAGGAAAGATAAAAGTTCGAGATATCTTTTTAGAAGTATTGGAGTCATTTTTACAGTTTTAAAAGGTAATATTATGCAAAATTAGATCTAAATATTTTTCAAAATTTACATTTTCTTAAAAGGCTGGAAGATTCAGGGATACTGTCGGGTAAATGACTAGTCTAAATATGCAAATATTATTGAGAAATTAATTTTTTGGCTAAAATTGCAAATTTATTCTATTTAGAAATTGAAGGATCAAATCGCCCTGTTGGAAAATGTCATTTTAGAAGCTTCAAAAATCGAAGATATTGCTGAATCTGAGATTTTAGATCTTGAAGTACCACTTAATGCAGCTATGCCGACTAAAAAATTGCCTGATAATAATGGTAGATGCATAGAGCTATATTTGTTTTACTTTTAAATCTCAAAAATTTCATTAGGATCGCATCAGACATAGTTTTATTTGAATTTCAGTTATAAATCAAATGAGAGCTGTTCGAATATCCCCGCCTAAAGCTGTCCAATTAGTGGTCACATCAATTTGCATCTTAAAAGTAAGGTTATTATGTCTAGTACATTACTTTATTTTAAAATTACTAAAAAATTTGATTTGAATTTTTAGGGAATCGCACCAGAATACCTTTGTAAATTTTTCAATATCAATCTTAAAATTTTTCAAAATTCTGATAATTTTCTGTATTTAAAACTGTAGATAGCGGAGCTAGGAAATCAATAATTGCGGTAAATTTCAAATTTTTGCATAAGGTATATATGGCCTGTTTGGTTTTAGGTTGATTATTGGACACCTGCTAAAAAACTACTTTGTGGAAATTTCACGAAAGAATTGGAGGGGATGAAAAAACCTGGAAATATTACAAAAATTGGACTTGAGGAATTCAATGCTCTGATAAAAATAAATCCAGAATTCAAAAGATTTAAAATAAAAAGAGCTTTCTCACCTGCTGCTCGTAATTTAAAATTTAACTCTTAAACTTAACCTAACTTAGCCTTTTAATATAATCTGTAAAATTTAAATTTTTCTAGTTTTATTTGACTGGCTTGTGGAGATTGAAAAATACGGTGAAATTTCGATAATTGTTAAGGAAAAAGAGGATCTGAAATTGATAGCAGCCTTAACTAGAGGTTTCTCAATTACATAAGTGATGTACCTACTTGTAATATAATTTTTTTTAATTATAATTTTTTTAGCTAAAGCTAATATTCAGCTTCAAACACTGAAAAGGAGACTTGGAGAATTTCAAAATTTACTTAAATAAAATTACAAATTGCATTTTATAAAAATCTAAATCTTAAGAAATCTTTAAAAATTTAATAAACAAACTTGAATTTTAAAATCATATATTAGACTTTATTTTTCTAAAAGTTAGTCTTATTCAATCATTTAGCTAATTATCCTAACCTAGAATATAGATGAAAAACTACCCATCGTGCAATAAGTCGATGCTAAAAACATTTTTAGTTAATATATTTACATAAAAATTGAAATGTAAATTTTTTCAATGATAAAAAAAATGCTTTTAAAATGAGAAAATGAGTGTGATCGCATTATCTTGAACTGAAGTGATAAATTGAACATAAAGATCATTTCCAACTTCACAAAATATATGAGCTTTAGCCACAATGGGTCGTAGGGGGCTGGCCTCCCGTCTAGTAAGTGCTGCCAATCTGTGAGGACCCCTATGGGCTGATTGTGCATACGCCTGAATAAACTCAATAGACTCAGTTTTTAGATCTTCACAAGTAGAAATGGCAATTTTAATGAAAACCATCAAAAACCCAAAGCACTCCAAGGCCATGATAGAAATGGGTTCGAGTTTCGTCAGATGGCGTATCATGAAGTAGAGAAAAAACGAGTTCCAGCTAACTAGCATGAGTAGATCAAAGGGTATCAATTTAGACCCATATTTATTCTGAACAAAGGCCAAGCATATTTCCAACTGTCGATAGAGGGCGAGGATAACTCTCTTAAGACCCACGTGGTTTCGAACAGTCTCTATCTCTTTTCTATTTTAATAAATAAATTAAAAATACTTGTAATATAATTAATGATTTGATTTAATAAAAATTAAACCTTAAAATCTGAACACATTCATAATAAACGAATAACTCCATATACAAAATGCTCCAAATTCCTAAGAAGTTGGCCACAATTGTGTAAAAATAGAAAGTCATGATCATAGTATATATTGCGAGAATTGGCCACCAGATGGGAGAAAGGCCTCCTCCAAAGTAAAAGTAATAGTTGCAAGCAAATCCTCGATACTGAAAACAAATATATATAGTAAAAATATTTAACATTCAGAATCCGCATAGTCTAATTGGTTTTTATTTAAATTTCTAATGATTTGATTTTAATTTAATTAAAATCTTTATTTTCAAAAACATTAGATACACTGTAATAAGGAAATATTTCGAAAAATCAAAAATTCTTTTGCTTTTTATGGAATTGGAATATTTCAAACCTGAGGCAATATAACGACCAATGTTGGTATAATATAAACAGTTTTAAAAGCCTGACTCAACACCTGAATAAAGTAAATACAAAATTAATACAAGTTTATTGATTATTAATCTAAAACTGAGCCTTTATAAGCAAGCCAATGAGCCTCCACTTGAAGGATGTCCCAACATAGACCTCACCTCTTCCGAAATACCTTACTAATAATATTATACTATTTCATTAAAATGGTTCAGAAATAATAAAAATTCGCTTTTTTAACACATACATATTGCCAATGAATAATTTTTTTTTATATCGAACCAATTTTTGAATGTAGAGCCAATGTTTTATTAGCCAGTAGAACGGTTCCCTTTTCAGCTCCTCTTTCAATAAGAAAAAATACCCGCACTATGGAATGGAATGGAATACGTAAACTTCGATTTACTTATCTAAAAAATTCATAAAAGTCTATTTTTTTATTACATGACGTAGTTAGTAGTGCAAACATCCAATCGCCCAATACAACGAACGAACTGTACAAATAAAAAGTATTATTTTAGGGGCAAAGCAAGCAAAATTCCCCATGGGCCGGCTTTACCTTGCCTTATTTTCGAATAAGTATATAAGATACTAATACTAAGGATAAGTAAGGTACCTACCTACTATATTTTTAATATAAAATGCAATATTTAGTTCCTACCCTGTATGTTTGACTTCATCGTCGTTGAATTTATATTTATGGACAAAAGAGCCATTCATTAGAGCGGTATTCATTAAGATCAAAAGACAAACACCCTTTCGAAAAACCTTCCATTTTCTTTCATTTGATCTGAGGCAAAATAATCTTCGTTTGACATCGATTTGGATTCTCGTTATGGCGAATTGGAAATTTATTGAAAGATACTCAAATACAGTATTGTATATTTTTTGTGGAATCATTTTACTTTTAGTTTGGGATGGGCAATGAAGAAATTATACAAGTAAAAAGTTAAAACCTATATACGAAGTATAACATGACAGTGTCTGTCATGCATAAGTAATTCTCGTATTAGGTACCTACATATTATTTCAAATAACTGAAATATGTGATTTATATTTTCTTGAGTACCTACCTATAATTTTATATTATTAAATCTTTTACTAATATGAGGTTCTAGTTCTAGAGGTTTATGCATATCCCTTGACAAAGCGAATGCTCTATAATTTATGCTATTATCTAAATGAGTATTATTTATATTCCAACAGTTTCAATAATCAATAATCAAGTAAAACGGATGGAAACATGATTAGGTTCAATTTTCAACTGCAAACAGAAATAATTATCAAGCTTTCAAAACAGTTTCCTATAATTATCCCTAATCCTTTAATATAAAGATATCTTGAATATACATATACTTGGAAAGAATTTTATTTTACCTTTGAAACATAATTGAGGAAAAAAAAAGATTATAATTTTATATAGAAAATTCTATTAACTACCCATAACCCTTAAATACGAGTATACATTAGTTTTTTCATACAGGATAATTAAATTACATGACACTTAATATGCATTAAATATTTAAAATATTATCAATTATATTCTGGTATACCTACATTAATTGTTTAATAAACTTGAAATAAATTATTTGGTTTTGCCAGCATCCTTATTTTTGGTTTGCTAAAATTTCCATTCGGCAAATATCAAGACAAAATGACCTAAATAGGTCATTTAAAAGTGAAGTGCCCCAAACTACACTTTTAAACCTATTAAGTATATAATAAACGGTAAATTTTGGACTTTAAAGTGGGCTTTAAAGCCTATTTTGGCCGTTTTTTTTTGTCAAAAGTGACTTATTTAAGTACTCGTATATCAGATGGTTTTAGATTTTTCTAAATTTTTTTGGCCCTCTTTAAGTCTATATCTATAATAGACAAGATTTTGAGATAAATTTTGAGATTTTGTGATAAATTTTGAGATTTTTGGCAATAAAAAACGACCCAATTTTTGTAGAATTGGTAAAAAAAAAATTTGTGATTTTGTGAACCTTTACTTATCTTTAGACTCAACTTGAAAGATAAGCTTAGTAGACTTGAACCAAATGATTAAATTCATATTTAATTTCAAGCAAACTTGACTTATTGTTCATCTAGATAAGTATAATGAGATTTATATAAGTAGGTACTTACTAAGTCCATATATCTAGTCTAGTACTGAACAATGTAATTTGAGCCAAATGAGTTCAGACAAGCAGAAAAATCTCTGAGCTTCTGTAATAATTTATGTAAATTTAAGCCTAATATATCAGACTTATGATGCTCATTTGAGATCATTTCAAAAAGGGCATTGTGTCATGCCTTTAAAATTTATTTCTGATTTCTGACCTGCACATTAGACACTAGAACTTACCATATTTATGTCAACCTCACTGACCCTGTTTTTGGCCATTGTCAAGTCAAATTTAAATATCCATTTGCATGCTTTACATCCCTTATACGAGTACTGATACCTACTTGACTTAATTATGTTGAGCAAATGGGCGTTTATTTACATTTTTTGAAGTTTATGTAAGAAAGTGAATTGAATTGAATGAAATAGGGGGGCTAATGGGTATAAAATGTACTTTTTAAATTTTTCTCAAGTATTTTTACCCTGACATGAATGAGAAGTTGAGCGGAGAGGAAATGAATTTCTTCAGATCTCATTTCAATTTCAATTTCAATGACCTCGACAAATTTATCCAAATTATTTGCTCAAATATCCGCATAACTTTCCTATCTATTCTAGTATATTGATTAGTTGTAGGTAGTTATAAAAGGGGACATTTTACAAAGTATTTTTTTCGATAAATTCAGTCCTAAAGACGAAAGAAACACCATCTAAACTAAATTTTTACAAATTTTGAAGTTATAAATATAGGTAGGAATCTTGGTACTTTATAATATCTGTATACCTAGAGGTCTGAGAGTCTGAGAATGTGATTATATCCTATAAAATGAGTCTTTTTGCTATTCTTAGCCTCAGAAAAACTAAGTTGATGTAACGAAGTAATATGTAAAAGTGAATTTTGAGCATTCGAGACATTTTTAGCCGATTTTTTAGCATATTTTGAGCATTTATAAAGTACCTCGATGACCTAGAGATATGAAATTATGACAAATTTGACAAAATTTGCATTACAAAGTCTCAAAAGTACCCTTTTCTTCAGTAGTTCTTCAGCTTAATTGTATCAATATCTTATCCTTATCCTTATCCTTATCACCAATCTATATTTTGATTCAAGGCTTCACTAACTATATTATTAAATGGTAGCACATTTGATGAATCTTTACCCTGAGGCACAAAGGAATTGAAATCGATTGATCGATATCATTTAATCAAATCAACCATAAGCATAAGTATACAGTATAGTACACTCTGTTATAACCTTAAACTCAATTTAATCAATTCATCTCATTATTTTTCAACATTTTTTGCCCTTCAATCCGAGCACTGCATAAATGGACAAGGATCATCATCAAATGAATTATGAACCAGTTTAAAATGGTTAAATGCACAAAAAATGTAAAATAAAATTGAGACATGATCTTACAGTTTAAGTTTTAAGTCTACTACGTGATACTCTTTTTGTTCTTTAAAAATTTTATAAAAAAGTTGAAATTGTTGAAATCTCAGTAAAAAAAGTTGAAGATGTTTTTGTACTAGTACTATAGTACTATAGTACATAGTACTGAGAACGTGTAAATGATGCCCAATGATATGATTGTCAAAATTAATTGTTTATTTCGTGTTTCGTGGTATCAATATCAATACAAATGATCTCATTTGAAGATTTTTGAAGTAATGTTTTGAAGTAAATTTACTCAATTTTGCCCTTGAGCTATAGCTTGTATGTATCTGTACTATGTACTACACAGGTGTATTATTTATTATTGTATTATAGAGCAATTTAATTCTTAAATCACATATCTTACTATGTATTATGTAGTATGTGTATCACTTTTTAGTTTTTTTACACTTGCGTCTGGCTCGGTAGGTGTTGAGTTGTAAAAAAAAAATCACACAAGTCGCCGACATCGTATTAGCCCCTTAGTAAGCACTGTATTGAAGTAATTGTAAATTGTAGAATTGTATCAAAAGTGTAATTGTAGCTTGTTATAAACACATGTATTATGCCATTCAAAACCAAGAAATATTGATATGGTTGAGAACACACGATGAATTGGACTATTTTGTATGAAATTTTTGTAGAAATAATGCCAACTAATAGATCATGTCATACTCATTCCTACATATTTACATACAAACATACATTCATACAGTTTCTTACAAAAATTTCGTAAAATTCAGTGATATTTTTCAAAAAAAAATGATCTTAAACTTAAACCAAATTCAACATACCTATGCATATAATATCTGTGTTAAAGCTCTTATGACAATTTTTGTTACATTAGCTAAACCAATTCTAATCTATAAATTCAAATTTTGCAAATTTTGTGTCAATTTTTTAAAATTTGGCTGTCTTAAATTCATAATTCTGGAACCTGAGCTTCAAAAAAGCTGAGGATATTGAAGATATTTGAGATTTGAGGAATTTTTGAAAATGTAACTTTCTTACGTTTGTTGCCCTTTTGCTCATAAAGTAGTCAAAAATTAAGACTTGCTGAGCTTATTTATCACTTGATATATACATAGGTATAAGATACTTTAAATGAGACTCTGTATAAGTAATAAGTATATCGCACTTTATAGTTTGAATTTAAACTTATAGAGGTATTAGAGAAAATGTAGGTACAAGTTACAAGGATTTTTTGAATTTCAGTGTGGGCACAAGTGAGCTAAGACTTGCTGACAAGTCTACATCATTTTAATGTGAAATCTCCTGCCTATGCCATGAATGTAATTGTACTTTGTAACTTTGTACTTTAGAATTTTACAAGATACAATTGTCAGTACCTACACAGTATAAGTAATAAGTATTGGAGAAGAGCAGATTTTTTTGAAAAAAAATTTGAGATATTTATGTTTCATAAGAATATTCTGTACTTGTAGGTAGATTGTAGAGGAAATCCCCCTTGAGGACTTGGATCTCACGACTAGGAAAAAATGTTATAAACCATAAAATCCTCACCAAGACTTTGGCTCTTACAATCTTCTAAATAGGTAATTATATAGACCTTAGGGGCCTTTGGGCAGTCAAGCTCATTCAAACCATGTAAATCCTTGTTATAATTTATCAAGAGCTTGTAAAGCAACAGAAAAATGAGCAAAAGTTCTCGATATTTTTGTCCATCTTAAACCGAATCACCAAAAAAAAATGAACTAAAATTTAAAATGCGACAAAATTTGAACTTCTACTAGCAAATGGCATTCGAATTGAACGTTAGACTATCTAAAAGTTCAGAATAAAATAGACAAAAGGTCAAACATATGCATAAAATTTTATGCTAAAAAGCTGGGTCCATTGTCATAAATAGCCTTGAATTATTCCGAATTTTGACAAATATTCATTTTTGGTCAAATGATATGGGTTTTTAGAAATTTTTTTGTAAAATATGCGGATTTTTTGGGATTTTCGAGCTTTTCGAGAAGTTTCACATCATTTTATAAGGTTCTTTTTTAAATTGGGAAATAAAATTTAATTCTTCAACTTCATGGAGGGCGAAAAAGATGTGCTAATTGATGTTGGGCCAGACCTAATAAAATAATCAGCTCGAAAAGTAAATGAGACCAGAATGAGAATATTATCTACTTACATAAAATACTTGAAAAAAGTTCAAAATTCGTGTTTTTTACACAAAAAATCGAAACAAGTATCTATGTATCTTTAACAAACTCGTCTAATTTACCTAGGTATACTTGACTTGGCATTTTTGCCAAAGAAAATTAAGATTACTATTTAACTATTTATGATCATGAAATACTCATCTAATGAAAAAACCTGCCATAAGTACCAGTACATATACCTATGCATAAGCCTTTGGCTTTTTTTTGTGGAAAAATTTAAATTATTCTGGGTGCTGAGTGCTTTATGAAATATCCAAAAAGCTCATTTTGAATATTTAATTAGAACTTTAAAAGTACCATGTACTTACTAGTAGGGAAAAATCAAAATCAACTCATTTACTTTGCACAATTTGGGCAAAAAAAATTGTGATTTATATCCTTTTAAAGGGCTATTCAAATTGTATCTAATAGTATAAGTATTGATGCTTTAGAAATATGATTTTATTTAAATGGGGATGGACATAGACAGTTTGTTCTTGTTCATTGATTGGGATCTAACCATTAGTCATTTACTTTTATGAATTTTTAGCTTTAGCTGATACAGTACAGACTGATTTAAATATTGTATAAAGAAATGCAAGGGCGTGTTTGAAGCAATAATTACGTCAGAATTCGATTAATTTACGATGAGAAATAGAATTTTTTCATAATTTTTTTTAGTTCAAACTAAATAAATACGGATAGTAAATGAAACTCTAAAAAAGATAAATTTGCATTTGAATAGACAAGAAAATCATAACAGACCACCTTGGTCGAGTTTTTGTAAAGCCTATTTTACACCAAGGATCTAAGGATCCCAAGTCTAAAGTATCTCTAAATCAAAATAGATGTACCCTACCTACTTTGAAACTAAAATAAATGCAAATTTAAAGCCTTTTACAGTAAAGAATCAAAATTTCCTTAAACTAGACTTGGGACATTATAATTTGAAATTTTGAGACTTAAGTGATCCGCTTTTAAGCTTAAATGAGCCTTACATTTACATAGGTCATTTTTAGAATTAAAAGTATCTAAATTCAGTCATTTTTAAGACTTAAAAGTGCCTTAATTTAGCTATTTTTACTCAAAAGTGTCTAATTTCAGTCATTTTTATTTTTAGATTTAAAATGCCTTAATTTGGCTATTTTTAGACTTAAAAGTGTTTAAATTCAGTCATTTTTAGACTTAAAAGTATCTATATTTGGCAATTATTGCACTTCACTTGCTTTATAAAGAGTCCTTAGAACATTGAGAAGATTCTTTAGAAGTTTATTGACTTTTTTATACAAGATTTCCGAGTTATTTGTTTAAAATTTGAAGCTCTATTTCAAAGCCAAGTGGGTGGCTATTGTCCCCTATGAAATTGGGATGATTTAAATTTTTCTAAATCAAACAGAGATCGAATTATATTTTGATTTGAGGTATTCATTCATTCATTCAAAATGTAATATCCAGAATACAAAAGGATTTTGAGATCTACTCCTAAGTATAATAATAGTATTATTAATTTCAAAATTTCATCTCTTTCCCACGATCATTGAATCGGATTTTGAATCGGTTTTACTATTAGGTAGATACTATTGTTATACTATTTGCATATACTATATTAGTAGTAGTAGTGTGAGATTTTTTATACATTTCTGCTTTATTATTGGTATTGGATTGATTAGCTTTAATTTTCAAATCAAGTCGATCGAAAGCCCACGAAAGTTTTGTTTTCCTATTTAGATGGAGGAGATTTTGAGATTTCAAAAATTGATTGTGATCGATGGGGATTCTTATTCAGCCTTATATCTACTATGTAGTGTAGGTACATTTGAAATTTGAATTGCTCACCCTGAATAGAATTATTTATTTACTTTTCATGTCTTATTTAAGTTTAAAATATTTTATTCTAACATATCTGAATATGAATGCAGACTTTAGACAAGTAAGGCTTCACCTAAGTATTTTGTTTATATTCAAACTTGCCCTACAAGATTAGAATCTGCTATTTCAGGATCAAAAGTCAAAATATGAAGTCAAATCTGTCAGTTTAGAATCTAAAACTTAAGTCAAGTTAGGCTGTAATAAGGTCAAAATTAATAGTAAAATTTGTTAGGTTAGAATCTGTCAATTTCGGATCATTTAGGCCAAAACCCGACCTAAAAGTTAGGTTTTATCGGCTATAAATTGCCATTTTATTAGGATCTAAACTGTCCTAAATGGTAGGTTAATTTTGGCAATATAAAGTTAGATTAGCTAACCTAGACTTGATACAGTAGACTTGAAAAGACGCTGGAATTTTTAGATTTTTTTTTTGAAAAAGTGAATGTTTGCTTGTCTTTTTTGTGCAAAAGTTGATCTGTAAATCTGACTCGAGCCAGTCTTATTATTCCATTTCTTATTCAACTTTGCGACATATGTACTTAAGCCTAAGTATTACATATGTACATATACCTTAAGCTAAGGTGTACTTTTTAGTTTTAGAAGTCAGACTTGTTCTGAATTTCTGAATTTTTTTCTCCCAAGTCAGTTTCTCATTCAGCAGATACAATTGAATTCAAGACACTTAGAGATCACGAATAAAGTATTTACTTTTATTAGGAACGATGTTTGAAGGTAAAACATCTTATTAGCTCAAATAAGTTGAATTTTTATCCTTAAATTTAAATTCTATACCTAAACCCGACCATTCCATACTCCAATACCAGTACTAGTACTCGTACCTGAATAATTTGAAAAAGCCGAAGGGCTGAACTTTAAATATTTAAAATGACCATTGATTTTGGGCTTTTTTTGCAAAGAATTCGTGTAACTTAAACCTAATCTAATGACTCAGGATCAGTCAGTATATTAGTACACAGTACTAATATAAAATACCGAAGAATTCCAACAAAAAATCCAAAAAAAGTCAAACCACTTATTTCATTGAGATGCCAAAATTTGAACAAATTTGACTGTGCAAATTTTAGATTATCAAATCATACTAAATACACTTATATATGAGCATATATTTGATCTTAATAAGTTGATATTTTCAAGGAAATTTTCGATTTATTACCCTAGTCTAGAACTCTAGTAGAAATCTTTCAAGATTTCACCCAAAAAGTTCAAATGTTTCTTCAAGTCTTGACAGAAAGATAAAGTTATATTTTATTTTATGGCAAATACATAAGTAATTCTATATGGAAGTGACTTTGACAGGAATTTAAGGTTCTTTTTGCCAAAAAAATAAGTTACATTGTTTTCTTATTACCCTTAACATACACATATACATAGGTACTACATATAAGTACTTACACTTACAACTATATCTGTGTAAGTATTTTGAGGTTGTGAGCTAATAAAATAATATTTTATTTTACAAACTCTACAGATACAATTGACCTGACCATATTTCAAATATTTACTATTATTACCTAGTACAAATATGCCACTAGAAACTTGCAAATCATTTTTAGTAATATATTTCTTACCATTTTTATAACTTTTTTGTATTTTTGTATGTCTACTATTGTATATTTTTCAAACTATTTTGTCTGCCGTCACATTCGATCTCGTATGGATTTTATTACATTACCTACCAGTTACCAGTAGGTCGACTTTTCGATTTTGATGATCTGAACTGTAGAAAATCACAAAAAATGCTCAAATCATGGGTGGCTTTTTCGACCAGTTTCTACTAACTACTACTATTACCTGTACAAGTCCCCTTTTCAAAAGAAACCAACAGTTTGACAAATGACAGAATATGGATATCAGAGTTTTGTAAATTGTAAAAAAACAAAATCAACTTAAAACCAAGGATAGTAATCCTATACTTTTCAAAGTTTTCAAAGTTTCAAAGATATCAACTTTAAGTATCATATACCCATCTTATACCAGTACCAGAATGCAAAAGTATCAAAAAAAATTTAATTTCCCAACTTTTGAATACAATTTTAGCCTTGTTTCTGGATATTTCAGGACCAATTTTTAAAAAATTTGTAAAAATTATTTGTAAAAAAAGGCAAGGTTATAAACACACATTTCTAGAGACTAATATCTGGATAATAGTGCAAGATACTTAAGCCATAAATGAGCCTAATCAAACTGGCAAATAAGCCTAGTAGGTATCTTGAATTTCAAAGCATTTATACAAGTAGGTAATTAGATCCAATATTTAACTTTTTATATCATTTTTTACATAAATTCCATAAATTTTTTATTGGGTTCTAAATTGCTTTTATAATATATTCAAAGTTTAAAATTTCAATCTGTCTTAAATCTGTATCTGTATCTGTTTTCTGAAATCAAAATTTTTATAAATTTTTTGAGAATTTTGTCATTTTGACGAAATTTCCTTTTGATCATTTGGCTTACATTACTTGCCATTTAAATTAAATAGAAACACCTTTTTATAACAAAGATTTAGGAACTTTTTTTTTGTGGTGATGCTCGAGTTTTACATTTTTTTTTCTAAACTGAATTGCTCGCACTCGCTCGCTGCTGCTCGGACTAGACTTGACTTTTCACGTCCACTTTATAACCCCAGCTCAGACTGAGACAAGACAATATTTCACTTTTATTTATTCATTTATTTCTCATACTTACCCACTAGTACCTCTACATATATGATTAAAACTACCTTACTTGTAATACAGATACTACTTTAAAGTTATCAAACTGAATCATACTACATACACTGTACATAGTGCAAGTATGTATATCAGTACAAAGATATGAATTATTTCATTTTTTTCTTCGAAAAAAAATACAAGACTTTATGGTTTCTTCCATCGCATCGCATCGCATCGCATCGACTACTTACACAAACTTACATAATCGAGTAATAACTTGTCGAAATTCGTGACATGATCTTTTTTGCGTGTTTTTGTACACTTATCAAGTACTTAATTACAATCCAAAAAGACCATATCAGGTAAGGTAAATAGATCCTTTTTGAATTTTTACATTTTTCAAGAAAAATTCAAAGAGATAAAAAAAAATTCAGGCCCATTATCCGGTCAAGTGGAATTTGTTTCGATTTTTGAAATCAAACTAGTTAATACATGGTAGTAGGAGCCCATAAAGTAGCTATAAAGATACCTGAAAGCTTTTTTCTTAATACTTAATAGTTAATTCTAATTAGTTGAAGTATGCAAATGAGTAATTAAATGAGATGATAAAGGTATGAGACATCAAATTAGTAGATGATGATGAGAGGGAAAAAAGGGCACAGTCCATTGGAATTTCGATCATCAATTCAGAATTGAGGCTTTTTTTTATTTGTTTTTCAATTTGAATTTAAATGCTCAAGTCATTCGCTCATGCTAGATCAAATATTCAAATATTCAAAATTTAAGTCTGCCACTCGCTGGACACATATGCAAATTTTAAAGTGTCAGATACTTACAGATTTTGTCAATCTTATATAAAAGGTATCATTTTTTAAGTTAAATAATTGAGAAAATTGTCATAACTATAGTCAGTTTGAGTAAATTTCGACTAAAGTTATTTGCAAATGGATTTTAAAATAAAATCCTAAAAACTACCCTTCATTTTTGAGCCAATTTTGTCAATTTATTTGCTGATTTCAGTTGACCTAGAGGTCTGAAAATACTACAATTTGACCTTTATATTTAAAGGGCTTTTAAAATCCAGAAATTTATATCGAACTCAAATCTGGGGTAATTTATTTCATTAGATGTTCGAGAGTGAAATGCTTCAAAAGTTTCAGTATTTTCAAATTTTTTTTTTATTTTACAGAATAAGCTCTTTATAAATCATATCCAATCTGAATATGTATAAACCTCTGCTGAATTTTGACCTATCTATAGAGCTGTCCAGATCCAGGATGAGATTGATAATTAAGATTTTTTTGACTTATATGCATTTTGAATACTGACAGTGATCCCTAAACCCTTATTATGAGTGTCTGGCTATCAAAAATACTTAAATTTTATACCAGAGTATCTGCATAAGTAGATAGATAGACAAAATGTGCGTATGTGAATACCAATTACGGGCAAATGGTAAAGGGAGCGGGGTTCTTATAATTTTTGAAGAAAAAAAAACAACAATTACCACTTCTCCTTGGATCTTTCTTATCACAAAATACTTATCTAAACTAATAAAATCGAATTGCTCTCAAAAATTAAGGTAGATTAGGTAGGTTTAAAAAACTTGAATTTTTTTTGCTAAGAAAAGTGAGATTAGCCCGAGCCTCCAAAAAAATCAACAAAAGTCGCCAGTTGAGTTGAAATTCCTCAAAGTGTATCAATATCAATAAAAATCGAAACTTGAGTT
This sequence comes from Nanhermannia cf. coronata Gr-Ori-00579, assembly GCA_034699045.1. NCBI lineage: Eukaryota > Metazoa > Arthropoda > Arachnida > Sarcoptiformes > Nanhermanniidae > Nanhermannia > Nanhermannia cf. coronata Gr-Ori-00579. The sequence goes on from JAQIXA010000973.1 coordinate 28,848, forward strand.
TTAAAAGGCATTGACAATTTGGCAAAGAATCAGGTTTTTCTGAGCCTTGTGTTTAGTTTATTAGCTCGTTTTCCATTGATTACTGATACAAAGAATAGGTAAATTAAGGTAACTTTTTTTTGAGAAATTTTGTATTGTATACGCACTTTTCTTACACAGTAAATGCCATAAAAATTGGGGCAATCAAATAATCAGATATACCAGCAGAATTACAACAGAAAAGTTTAGATGTTTAGAGGTAGTAAATTTTTGTGATTATGATTATGGGCATAAGACATGGTTCAAGTTTGGCTTTGAGTTTGAATTACAATTTATTCGAAATGCAAATAAGAAACCACATATTTTTTTTTATCTAGGTTTAACTCTGAGGGTGGGCTACATTTTCGGCAATTATCTAAAGTAAATGCCCAGTGTAAGTGTAGTATTAAACTATTACCTATATAGGTACTATACATTACTTACGATTAGTAAGTAAAAAATTTTGAAAAAAATTTGAAAAAATTCAATTGATAACCAAAATTATTCTCTGAAGATGAGAACGGTAAACAATATCTAATAAAGTTTTGTTCCAAAATTCGGTAAATCACATCTTAAATGGAATTTTAACGTAGAAAATTGATTAAAAAAAGTGATCAAATATGAGGAAAATGAACCTTTGGAAGATTTAATTTCTAATTTTTTGTAATTAATGCATTGATAACCTGGTTATTTACATTTTAGAAAATCCATTTTGATATTATAGACAAGTCTGTAGGTAAACGAGTATAATGATATCATCAAAGTCTCAAAATTTTGAACTCCCAAAATTGTAAAAAAAAATTCTGACAAATTGTGAATTTGAAGTTTTTCTCGGATACTTTTGTAATGAAATTGAAGCTCTTTTTTGATATTCGATTTTATTAGAATTCACAGGTCATAAATATCTATTTAATAATCTATTTCATTTTTTGCTAATCTTATGCAAGAGTAAACACCTTGGAATAATTAAGTACTTCACAGATTCATATATGTAGGTAACATACCTAAAATATGGGATCGTTAAAAAGTAAAATTATTATTGAATAAATGAGAACAGAGTTTGAACTGAAAAAAAATGATTTAAATGATTCATACACTTGTATCGTATCCTACCTATCCCATAAGTACCTGAATCTGTGTCTTGTACTTTTATGGACTTTATGAAATGATAAGGTACCTATGTATTTATTTAGCATATTCTGTGATATTTAATGTAAATGAAATCATAATTAAAAGCACCAGTATTCATCATATGTACTACTACTCCAATTAAGGTATTCTTTATTTTTCAATTGTTTATCATGTATCTGTATGTATAAGTATATGGACTTATTTGTGGGAGTTCCACCATATAATTTAAGGGCGAGGTTTGAAAAAAATGAAGGAAAAAAAAGTCCAGATCCAGCAGAATTGACTTTCTTGAGAGAGACTTGAGATATTGAAGTGAGAAGTATTTATAATAAATACTCTGTAGTTAGCCTATTACGAATATACTGGTAAGATAAGTACAATTACAAAAATTATCTCATTTCAAATTTACAATCATTTCTTAACTTGTGTGAGGTCTATTTATTATAGGTATTATAGGTATTCTAGTTATTATTATGTATTTACTAAGGTTAAAAGTAGAAAAAACAATAAAAAGATGATGAGATCTTGAGCCTTGTTGGCTCGTAAATAAAATGTGTGAGGTATAGAATAGTAGATAGTGACAATTTAAAGTGTAGTACTATCAATATAGCTCGAATTTTCAATTCTATTCAATTCTAAAAACTTTACAAGCCGACAGCTGAATTGTACAATGAACTATAATTCAAAAATAATTCAAAAATTTTGTCGATTCTACTTCTAAATGGAATGTAATTTCAATTTTTGCAATTTTTTGGCAATTTTTGACAATTTTTTCTAATCAAAAGTTGTGATTTTAAATAATGTTGAAACAAAATTTTGCTAAAAATTTCGAAATCAAAATTCAGACAATTTTTTAGGTTCT
>JAQIXA010000974.1:0-30848 GCA_034699045.1 Nanhermannia cf. coronata Gr-Ori-00579
TTTAAACATAGCCAATTAAATTAAAAAAAGCTATAAAAAATTCATAGCCAATTTAATTGAAAAAAAAGCTATTTTATTTGCATAGCTAAGTTATTTGTTTCATAGCTAAGAATATTGTTTCAAAGCCCAATAATTGTTTTCTCTACATATATGTATTGTATAACTCTAAATAATTAATAATAGTACACGGGATGTACAATACATATAATTATTTTATTCACAATTAACGCTATTAAAAATATTTTCAAAAGTGTATATAAAATAAGAACAAAAACTGTATCTCAAAAACATTACACAATATTATACTGCAGTAATAATTGTAAATTATAGGAAAATGTAGTACTATATGCATAATTTTTTTTAAAGTTGTTTTAAAATTGTGTTTAAACTATAAAATCACTACATTTATTATTATTATATCATAATCATAATTGTTAAGAATTTTTAGCCTTTTGATTTGGCATGATAGGCATAAAATAAAATAGGCAATAAATTATTTTTAAATATAATCGTTCTGTAACTATTCACATAATAAATTAGTAACTTAACTAGATTAAAAATTATATTCTACGAGACCGTTAGGTATATCAATAAAATAATGCTAATAAAACACTACTTTAAATTTGCTAAATCGAATTGATTATTGAAAACGATTATATTTATATACGAGTAGGAGACTTAGGTAACCTACTATGCTATATTAGTATTCTATTTAACTTAATTTTAAATTAAAACTTAAAAATAGGGTTAAAAGAAATCATTTAAAATAAAATGATGACGAACTAGTTGAAGTTGAGTTTAGTTGAACTTGATGAATTAATTTCAAAAAGAAAAGGATTTTTGAGATACATTTTTTTGAAATTAAAAAGGTACATGTTAAAGATTTGTTAAAATAACTAAAAAGAATTCTAACCAAACAATGTTAGATAAGCATAATATTTGTTTTTGTTTCAATAATTCTAATACTTTAAAAAAGAATAAAATGAAAAAATATCACTAAATATACTAAAAAAACTAAAAATTTTAATGGCACTATTAAAGATTTTAATTTGGTTCACTTTTGATATGAATGATAATGTCTAGCTAATTCTAAGTCTAGACCCCATTGATTTTGATTACTCATTTTAAATCTAATTGAATTAGATTGTATATTGAATATATTTTAGGTAGTTGTTAAAAAGGAATGGAATATATAATATAGGATAATTAAAAACAGTTTAAAAATTTTGAGTACCTACTGCTGGTTAGTATAGTACATTAGCTATAGTACTTTACTTATTAAACATCGAAGTGTAAAAGAAGGATTACTTAAAATATTTTTGGTATTTAAAATTTTTACGTAAGTACATTAAAATAGTAAAATAGCGTACGATTTATAAATGTATATTAAATATATATTATTCCCCTACTACTTACTTTTTAATAAAAAATCGAATCTCGAACTTTTAGCAATTACTTATTTAAAAATAAAAAGTAAAAGCTAGCTCTAACTTTATATCAAGAATTAACAATTTTTCCCTCCTCTTTTACTCCTAGGAGGAAGTGTCCGACTTGTAGTAGAACGAAGATTCCTTTTAGTGGTTACTTGAAGTGCCTTAACCCCTGGGACTATTTTAACTTTCAGTGCTGGTGTTGTTCTCGTTGATCTTAATGAAATTGTACTCTCCTAGTAGTAAAAAATATTAAAATATTACAATTAGCTCTGTACTGATTACTGATATACTATAATTTACATATGACTTCTGATTAACAAGACAAAAGCTGAAATAATTATTTTCCAATGCTTATTGTTGCTTATAGTAAGTGTATAGTATAGTATATACACATTAGCTAATTTTCAATTTTGAACCTTCTTGCTCTCAAGTTCAAGTCTAAATTGCAATTGCATTTTATGTTCTATTCATTTAGGTAATCAAATCAAAATTGAGATCAAAATATGGTCCTTTAGAATTTAACAAATATTAATATCAGTAAATCATCTTAGAGTCCAGAGAGTTTTGCATTTTACTTACTTACATTAGGTATATTTTGAAAGTTAAAGTATATTAAATATTAAATATTATATTTCTTTTTTTATAGATTAAAGATATACAAATGCTTACCGGAGGGACTGTAGTTGTAGTCGATGGTAAAGTTTTCTTCTTTTTTACCATTGAAGATGTCTCCTTTGAAGCAAGAGGAGCAGCGGGTGAATTCGATGCAAGTTTAGGTTTAAGAACTACTTTTTTGGATCTTGTTGGTCTCTTCGTCGTCGAAGACTGAGTTGTTGAACTACTTTTTATAGTTCTTGAGAGCGAAAGTCGAGTCTTTGGTTGGTAACTGATTTTTGACAATTTCTGATTCTTTCTAGTCTTTTGATAAGAAATCTTCTCCTTAACATTAGCCGAATCGCTTGACGAAGAGACCTCATTTATTTGAACATCATCTTCCATTTTCTTATCCTCAATATTCAATGATTTTTCAATATCACTATATTCTGGCAAAGAATGCCTACTTGGTCTAATTATTTGAAGATTAGTTGTTGTAGTAGTGGTGGTGGTATTAGTCTTTTGAATCCCTGTTGATGATTTATTAGTTTTTCTAAGTGATGATTTATCAACAATTCCTCTCTTTCTTTTCTTATTCCCATTTTTCTTACTAGAATTTATCGAGGGTTCTGCGAGTAACATTGAGGACGATGAAGGTAGATCTGAATTTACTGGTTGATTAGATATAGATGAACTATCAGCCGACGTTGATTTTGTTTCTTTAATATTTGAGCTCGATAATAATGATGAGGAGGGTTCTTTACTTGGAATAACATTTGGAGTGGTCGTCGTAGATGTGGACGAGTTTGAATTTTTATTTCGAGGGAAAAATAATCGGGAATAAGGTGATGATGATGGTAATTGAGGTTGCGAAGGAGTAGGATTAGTAGTAGTTGTTGTTGATGGGGTTTGGACTTGTTCCTGTGATAATCCTTGATGAGGAACCATATTTACTAATATAGCATTTGGAGTCTTGATGATAGGTGTTGTAGGTATAACCGACTGTCTAGCCATCTGAGCTCTTTGATGTAAGCGAAACCCTTGTGCTTTAAATTCAAAAGATAAATATTTCAATTTAGCGTTTTAGCAAGTTTAATTTTTTTTTACTCACCTAATACAGGAATATTTTAGAATATGAATCGTTACCTAATTTAACGGAGTCTAATAAAGATTTACCTTTTGGTGGCCCAGGAGGATCAATTACAACAGTTACGACCTAAATAATAATAATATAAATATACAAATATAATCTAGAATTTAGAATGGTCATAGAGCTCATCAAATACTATATATTCAATTCATGCTAATTTTATATAAAGTTTCGGGTAAAAAATATGTATGAATCATAAAATAAGGCAAAATTTTTAATTATACTTTGTTTTGCTAACTTTCACTTATGTCATTGTCTAATTTAAAAAACCAAGTTTTGGCCTCATTTTTTTTTGTAAATATAAAAATGAGGCCAAAATTAGGGTTTTAAGAGCTGAATTAAATGGGTATTTACTATAAATTATTATTTTTTTACTTACAGATGTATTATCGGCTCTTAAATTATGACTAAACCAACGATCTAGTGCTCTGTCAACAAGTCTTTTGGATGGATTAATCCAATTTTTTAAGTGAGATGCTGGTACATCAACAGGAGCAGCTAGAAGTTGTCTTTCATTATTTTTTTCAGCAAAATAGACTGAATTAACAGCGTCTTGAGCGCTTAACATATTCCACAGACCTAATTGAAATTAAATAATTTTAAAAGATTAAATTTAAAAAAAAAATAAGATTAAAAAATACAAAATTCATTATCAATTTAATATTACATACCATCACTTCCTAATATTAAGCATCTATGTACACCGACATCAATATCAACAACTGACACGTCAGGCTAGTAAGTATTTTTCATGATATTAATTTTTTTATTCGATGGATTTTATTGCCGTTTAAATTAAAGTAAGGAAAATAGTACCTCAGGCGAAACAACAAATTCATTAAGAGAAGAATTGTAGCTCCAGAGATCTCCTAATGATCTAGCAACTAGAGATTAAAAAATATTTTAAATGAATTACGATAGCTCCTTATATTGAAAATAAATAAATAAAATACCAGCTAAAAATGGTATTTCATCTATTCTTGTAGATCTCCTAACGGGACCTTTATGTCCAATTCTTGGTCTATTCCAAACAACACGAGGAACACCTAGATGAGTATAAAATTATTTTTTATTAACCATGATAATATTTTCCTAAGGTCGAAATTCATAAGATTAATAATATTTTAAAAAAAATAATTTATAAAATACCTGATTTATTAATTACTTTCCCTCCAGATTGAGTTATCCTACTGTTTTCTACTATATTTTCTGGTTTATGATCTTTAGTCAATGGTTTCGCTGACCAATGTAATGTCCCTGGATCTTGATAACCCATAATTATAGCTGAATCTCCAACATGTCCAATATAAATTTTTCCTTTCCTAACAAAAGCAATACTTGCTGTTGTCCCAGAAGTAGAGGGTAAACCAGAAGGTGTTTTAGGCCATCGATCTACATTTATAAAAATAAAATAGCAATGAATTTAAAAACAATTGAATAGAAACATATAACCTAAATATACTTATATAATTTTTCAATAAAACAAATAACCATACCCAGTTCTTTCCACATAGCCATATGTGTGGTGATAAACCCTTCCTTAATCGATTTCAAAACAAGTTCATCATCATCAGACCAGAAATTTTTCTGTGAGACAATATGGTCCATAAGATGAGTTTTTGCATAAATAGCTGCATCTCGTCCACCATGTCCTAAATAAAAATAAACATATTTATTAATGTAAATGTCCAGTCAAGGACAACTGCAATTTAAAATTACCATCAAAAATCCCAAAGTAAGCATACAGCAAGTCTTTATCATCCACAGTAGGTTGGTAGGCTACACAAAACATATCCTCCATATACTTTCGTCCACCTTGATTTGAGTGGGCAGTGACCCTTAAATTGACCCCCAGGGAGGCATCATTGCCTCCCATCTTCATTTTGAGTTAAAAATTAATAAAATAAGTATAAAAAAATAAAATATTTCGACGTCGACAAATTCTGAGAATTATTAAAATATTGAATATTTATATTTTATATTATATGTATTTAAAATACAATACAATACGTACTTTCTATATTCTATACTAAAACTTAAAAAACGAAAATAAAAACACTATAAAAAACTTATAAAATAGTATCACAGCAAGAGTTATTTAAGTAGAGTTACTAAAGTCAAGTAAAATTATGTCTAAAAAAGACTATTGCACAACAATATCTAATATATATAATACTGAATACAGACGAATTTGCTTGGGTCAACTAAATTAACCTGTAGCTTTCAACCTTAATTTAACTGTTAACTGATCTTTATTAAAATAAAGGATAAAAATGTAAATACACCATTAAAATGACCTCCAGAGTTAAAGTAGTCAAAAATGTCACCACCAACACAATTGCTCAGATCTAATTGTCCAATTGATCTCTTTGTCTTTGTGTTATTTGTGTTTGTGTTACTGCAGATTGCTGGTAGTACTCGTAGTATGTACTTTGTTTATTTTAATTTAGGACAATAAAGAAAGTAAATAAATATTTGTGGTTCTATTATTCCTTCTAGTTTTTAGGAATATTGATGTTACCATGTATTTCAAATAATTCACAGGCCACAGACTGACCAAAAAATCCTATATGTCAATTAGAATTCAACTTGACACAATCCACTACTAACTTTTAATTTTTTAAATGAGTACCTAATTTAGAAGGTTAATGAGTCAATTCAAATTTTGAGGAAATGATGGTTTTTTTTATTGCTTTTTTTGGATCCAATGAGTGCACTTTTGGACTTGATTAATATAACTTGTAATTTAGAACTCAAAATGTCAATTTTTAATTAACTTTTACAGTTAATTTTTAATTTTACAATAAATTTTGACCATTTATTTATTGTAAAATTGTAAATAAAAATTATAATAAAAATACTACTAACGACGATTTCACAAAAGTACAAGACGTCAGCCGTTGGATTTTTTCAGACAATCTGAGGGTTGCCAGATTGAGAAAAGGAGAAAAGTGGCCTACATGGAGAAAAGGAGCCAAGTTGATACTTTATATTACCTTATTACCTTATAAAGTGAATTTAGTCATCAGTAGTAGGCAGGATAGAAATTAAGCTGAAATATCTAGTGCATACTCTAGATTAAATAAAAAAAGTACCCTATAAAGGTTAGCTATTTATTTTTTAGAGGTCAGAGGAGAGGTCAAACATTTTCATAATCGACATTCAATTTTTTGTCGAACACTCGTCAGTTTTAATTATAATTATGCACTTTAAAGAATTGTCTGAAATCTTTTTGGCAATTCTTTCATAAAAATTATCAAATTGTTTTTGACAAGACATCATTTTTTTAGATAAATTACTTAAGTTATGATATTTATAAAGTAAAAAAAACTACTTTATCTCTGCTCTACCTTATTTTAGGAAGATAAATTAGAAGATATTGCCTATTTAGTCGGAGATTTCATTATTAAATACAATTAATATAGGAGATTTACTGGGCAGAGCAGAAGTCACAAAAACCAGTCAAAATGTATTCAAAATATCAAATAAATTTATAACCGTTGAAATTAAATCAAATCTAATCAAGCTAACCTTTATAATGTAAGCTCATCATAAGATTAGCATTAATGACAAGACAAGTGATATTTTAAAAATAATTGTACGTTCAGAATGGGATTTAGTTAGGTCTTGTTTTAAGTTCAATAGGTGATTCACCAAGCTTCTTATTTATAATTTGTAATTGTAATGCAATGTTATAAAATAAGCAATGTGTCCCCTTTTCTCCTGATTAGCCACAATAAATCCTATCTTATCGCCTATTCTAGTTGCGAGCCGTAAATTTGATTTTTAGTAAAAAGTAAATAAAAAAAACCTAAAAAATTTAAAAAAAAAAAAAACTCCCTTATTTTCATTTTTGTCATTTTTTGTGTCAAAAAATTGTTATGTAAAAAGTGATTAAAAACTAATTAATTAAAATTGTCATAATTAACTGCCATGTGTTTCTCCCTTAATTTCAAATTCAAATTGTAATTGTAATCAACAGTTTAATTAACTCATTTGAAGCAAAAAAGCTATAATTTTGTGTTTTCAAAATATTAACCTTATTGATTGTGAATATTGTTAAAAACTTTTAAATCTGACAAATTGCAAAATTATCTATCATCTATCTAACAAAATAGCCTTATATTTTAGTTGACTTTTAATCACCATTTGTAAATTGTACATAAAAAATAACCACTAAAAACTAAAATCTACTAACATTAACTTGGTCACAAATCATCTACTAATTGGTAATTTGATATTCATTTCTAATTTCTAACTTTTTACGCTTTTAATTTTATTTTACTTTTAAAGGTAGGTACTTGATTAATTTACCTAAAATGTACCTTCTAAATAGCGGTCAACATTTTGGAGAACTTTTGACCATATGACTATGATTATTATATTGTACTCTGCTAATATTTTTTTAAATTTAGAGTAGTAGTTTGGATATTATATTATGGTATTTCTTGACATTCCATTCGACTCGATTAATAAAAGGATATATTTAAGTTCCTAAAAAAATATAATACATATATTCCATTATCATATTCCAATTCTAATCAACTTCTAAAATAACTCCAATTAGTTTAAAATAAAAGATTTGTAGGGTAGTTAAACAGGTAAACTTTTGAGTAATCTACCACACTAATACATAATTACATACTATAAATTGATAATATATACAATACAATACAACCCATGGCCCAGGCAATTTCACTTTTAGTTAGATTAGCGTTAATCGGCGTTAGAACTTTCATGTCTTAAATATTTTATAATTCTGATCCAGTCAGGCTTTTTACTAAACAATTATTTAGGGTTATTGGTTAGTTCCTTACTTTTTTGCACTAATAATGGTTTAGGTACATTCATATTATATGCATATATACATTCAAATAGGTATAAGGCAAGATAGGTACGTATTTTAATTTTAATTTACATGTAGGTACATACATTAGATTAGAATAGAAATTATATTCAAATAATTTTATAAAACCAATTGGTTTTTTCCAAAAAACATACAAGTGTATATAATATAGTACTGTAGTAGCCCTGGTTTGTTTGCAGTTTGCAGTAGTAAGGTATCTAGTATCTACCTACTGCTAATTACGACTACTTTTAATTAAGCAATGAAAACACAAATTACCTATAAAAATCTTTAGCAAAAAGGGAATGAAAATCTTAGTTAAAGTTTAAATCAGCCTCATAATGTGGATCAAAGAAATTATAATGAATTCTCTTTTATTTTTGCTGAACTTTTGGGGTAAGGGATCTAAAAATCAAATGCTTAAATTGTTTATTACCTTTTCCTTTAAATTATAGAACTTTAAATAATTAAATTTAAGTCAAGAAAATTTGCTATAAAAATCAGTAAACTGAAAGCAATTGGATTTTTTTTAGATTTATTTGAGCGTTCAAAATTATTTTAAATTTTTATGTAAAAAATAACAAATATGCAAATGTTTACAATAAAAGGTTGATAATCTCTAATATTTTTTTTTTAATTTCCAGGAATGATGAAAGCCTCATCATTACAAATCAGGAATCTGAAAAATGATTCGACAAAATTAAAAGCATCCCCATCCATAACACCATATAATGGCAGTCCATTATTTTCATCAGTTAGACGTCAACATCAACCACAAGTAATCAGCAACTCTTCCTCTAAAGGAGCAACTCCATCAAGTTATAAAAATAAATTTTCTACGACAGAAATTAATAAAGTCGAGCTTGCTGCCAAAAAAATTTATTCAAAAGGTGTTCATAGTTCAAAATCAAATTCTTCTACTACTCCTACCAATTTTTCATCTCATTCTCATCGACCACCTGAAACGACCCATTTTTCAAGACGTTTATTAGAACCAGATTTAAAGGGGAGAGTGAAATCAAGTGGGTTAACTATTAAATCAAAAAGTACACAAGCTTTAAATGAAATTGGCATGGACATATATGATCTAACCTCAACAATCTCGTAAGTCTTTTTCTATTAAATTCTATTGAATTACAGAGTAATACTTGTATACTGTATACTTTATACAGTATATTAGTAGGGTTGTGTTGTATAACTAGTAACTAGAACTAGAACACAGTAGGATACATAGGTAGTTTATTCACTTTTTTGAAATTTTTTTGATAATATATTTGATATGTAATTGCTATGATAGTAACAAATTTGGAAAGCACTCTTTAACGCTTAAAAACTTTTTGATATGTTTTTAGATTATTTGAAAATGGTTTTTTATGTTTAATGTATAATATAACAAATTTTATCGATCAAGATAACAGAACACATTTTGCTTATGCTCTGCTAATTAATTTTATACATATTCAAAATAAAACTTGCTAACTATGTATATGTAGTTAATTTTTCTATTTCGTATCTCGAATTCAAATTTTATAAAAATTATGATTATGAAACTTGTGTTCAATCAAATTAAGATAAGATTTACATATATAATAATAATAACTCTAACTCTAATACTAGTAAACACAACAAAATGCAGCTAATGTAATACTACTATTAAGATAAGCATTAGGCATACCTAATTGGAAAGTTTAATTTTAGTGTTTAAAGATCAAAAGAAAAGATATCCCTTATAAGCTTAAAAAGCTACCTATTCAAGTTATTACCTATTATTACTATTACCCATCAGTATAGTATATGTAGGTAGTCAATAGTTATTGTATGGATAATGTATGGAAGTAAGTAGTATACTAAAATTAAAATTAATTAGTCCTGTAATGTAATTTTACTTCTTTTATCCCTATAAATGATTCATCCATACACATCTCATATTTTTGAAATCTAATGCCAGATATTTTATTAAAATGTTTAACAAAAATGTATTACTTGTTCGAACGTTCTCTTTTATTTTTACTGCATGAATTGGCTGACACTTATTAACTTATAAATTAGTCTTTATTTAGTAGATAGGTATATATGGATAATCTAAGCATTATAATATCCTACATAAGTACTAGGCAAGTACTTATGTAGGATATTATAATGTAGGTACCAATCATTGGTAACCAATGTATACTGTATACTCACATTACAGTACATCGTATGTACCTATATAATATTTTAGAGTACCCTATATTGACCATTGACTCATTATTTATATAATTATAATACAATACAAATTGTATTATAAATATAAAGTAATACTGGTTCGTATTCGTAAGTATTTTACTACATATCATTTATTCAATCGTATGTATTACCTACTCCTACTATTATATTGCTTTGCTTATAGAAAATATTTTACTATTTATTCACTAATTTAACTTATTCTCAGTTTAGTTGGCTTCAGGAGTCGGAAGGCTTCCAGTGTTTCGTGTTTTATTATTTTTGAGATTTGCTTCTTAATTTAATGAAATCATTTGTTTTATTTTATCACAATACTTATACCATACTTTTAATTTAATTATTAAAAAAAACTTTGAAGACTTTTATAGAAACTTTAGTTTAATAATAATGAAATTCAAATCATTTTTTACCAGGAGATCAAATGGAAGTGATATATCCACATCGGCATCGACATCTTCAACAAGCGGTGTTAATTCTCAAAAAAGGAGAGGATTCATTGCAACACAATCATCTACCTTTGATACTTTTGATACAACAGAAGAAGACCATACAAAGAATTCCATTAAAGCAGAACTTGAACATGCAAAATCAAAATTATTACTGCAAAACCATGAGCTTGAGTCACTTTACGAATCAAATAACTCTTTAAAGGTAATTAATTAAAATTATACGCTCATTAATAAGCATTTCTTCTCAAAATTGTTCTCTAAAAGGGTAATATAAAAAATATTCGAAAATTATTTCTTGGGCATCTTACCATTAGTAATCTTCAAAGTCTACGAAGCAACTGTATTTACATTGCATTGGCATTAGTCAGTGAAATCTAACTACCTATTATTATGCTTTATACTAAATCTATAAACAAATTTTTTGAAATTTTTGAAAATATTTCAACCTGATATACTTAAATTAAATGAACCTTTTCTCTTTTACGAGGGGCTAGCGCTCGCTAGGGGTGATTCGTAGTGTACGTAGTGGTGTATTTTAAATAAAATTAAATACATAAATAACTAATTTGTTAAATTATAGACCAATGATACTTAATTTAAATAATCAATGTTGTATAATCTATTTCATATTATATTAGCAGTACCTAGGTACCTAGGTACCTAGTAACTTTCAAATTACATTCCTATCTTGGCCATGATAAATGAGTTATTGCGATTATTAAGGACACATTCCTAATTTAATTGTTTAAACATTATTGTTTTTTTGTTTATTAAATAGTCTGAGATTGAGATATTAAATGATGAAAATAAACAATTACGAGAGAATGGCATTGAAGAAAATGCAGGAATGCGTCTACTAGCCTTGAAGGAAAGAGAAATTGAATCATGGAGAAATCAATGTGAGGAATTTAAAGCAACTATAAATAAAATAAATGATACATTAACATCTGAAAGAGAAGAGATGGAATTATTCAAGAATGACCTATTATTAGTTGTTAGATCTGCTAATGATTTAAAAACCGAAGCAGAGAGTAAATGGGTAAAATTGCAAACTGAAAACTGCCTTTTACACAAAAAATTGTCAATACTTGAAAATGATCTATGGATTGCAAAGGAAGAAATTAATCAATCAAAAACTGTACACAATAATAATCTAAATGAGACAGCACTCGCTTTATCGAGAAAGAAAAAAAAAATTTCCTCAGAAGGCAATGATCATGATAATAGTCAAACAAGTGAAAAAAAATCAGAAATTAATTATGAACCAACAACAAACATTTCAAGAAAATACAAAAGTAGTATAGAAGACAATTACAATATAGATCAAAAAAATGTCAACAGTTTTCAAATTGATGTAGATTCTAGTAATAAAGAAAATGTATCAACTCGAAAGGAGAATTTTAAGCAGCAAACTTCAACGCTTAATGATAATGATCAAGTACAAATTATTAATAATCAAAATAATCACCACTCAATTAATGATGGGCTACCGACGTCTTTCAGATCATTATTTTCATCGAATTCCACCAAAAATCCTACGAATAAAAACAACAGCATCAATAAAATCAAATTGGGTAAGATTATGGCACTTTTAAACTAATTTTGCTTGAATGTATTTAGCAATTAGGTATGTAGATCAAACTATATGTTATATATGCATACCAATAGTAAAATAGTAGTAGAAAAGGAAAAGGAATAACATAGGCCTTAACTACATACTTGCAAAGAGGACAAATTTAGTTTTTAAGAACTGAGGATGAGCAAGAATTGAACATAATGTGTAGGCCATGTCATAAAATTACAATAATTGATATTTATGCATAGATAATTGATAGGCATCTAATCAGTTAATAGCCAAGTACTGCTTTATTATGCTAGTGCTAACAATAAAAGTATAATTCAAAGTTAGAGAATGCAATAGATACAAATGAACTTAATGTTTTATATGTAATATTATGTTTTTATGTATATATATTTTTTAAATTATATAGAAGAGCGTGAGGATTCTAATTCTGACCCTTTAAATCAATTAATAAAAATTACCGGATCAAAACGTAATGCACTTCTAGCCTGGTGTCAGAAAAGAACACAAGGATACAAATCTGTTGATATTACCAATTTTAGCTCATCGTGGTAAGTGAATTGAAGTACTGAGTACTGATTAAGCGTATCCTACATACGTACTTAAACCTATTTATACTTATTTAAAACTTTTGAAATACATAGTACCTACTAAATAGTAATGAATAGTTGTAGACTAATAAAGAGAATTATAATTGATTTTACCTCTTTGAATCTAAACTAGGTATGATGGAATGGCTTTAAATGCATTGTTAGCATCTTTTTTGCCAGACAAAATTCCCTATGAAAAATTGAGACCCGAAAATCGCATTGAAAATTTCGAATTGGCTTTTAAAGGTAGGTACTAGTACTAATAATTTATTACAAAGTCATTGATTATATTTTATTAAAGTCGCCGAGTCTATTGGAATTACTTCAAAATGTTGGAATCCATTGGTATGTACATAATATATTATAGCATACTTACTTTATAGTTTGATCTCTTCTATATGTCCTCTTTTCAATTATTTTAAGTCTGGTACCTTTTTAATTTTATACTTATAGAATTCAAAAGACAATATCGAAACTCCTGACTGGGAACAAGTTAAAGAAACTATGAACTATGTCAAAGAAATATACACTCGTCTTGAAAAAGTTTCTAATTAGAATTAAAACCATGTTGTCAGGTATATGGTTTCTAAATTCTCTGTCCTTAAATTTTATTCATACATTTGTATTGTAATTGTAAACTTACATGTAGTAGCGATTAGTGAAGACCTATTTACCCAAATGTGTACACAATTTTTTAATGTAATTTTCTTTTTAATAACAGCGATCCATCTTTTTATGAATCTTTATACCAAAGATTTATATATAGGTATTGTAAAAAAGCTTAAATAGTTTTGCTCAAATTTATATTCGCTAATACTAATCGTAAGACTGACTTGACTCCCCTTAGTATTAGATATTCTTTGTCGAGTTTACTAAATTCTTTATAATAAAAAATAAAATTCATTGTTTTTGATTACATATATTTTTTAAACTGGGTTTCGTAAATTATTTCATCATTCATTATAATTATTCTATTCTAGGAATTTTCGGTTAATATACTTAATAAGTACCCTAATATTTAAAAAAATCACACTATTTTAGTTAGGCTAAGAATGCAGATACATAATAATATGATCAATCATGAATATATGAGTACAACTCATTGTTTTTATTAGGTAATTTGTTCAATTTCAGTTCCATATTTAAAATTTCGCAAAACACTTACTTCTGGATATTACAATTACAATACATTATATAACTTTTACACGATAAAGGAAAACATAAGTCATGTCATATTAGGTATGCTATACCTAGGTATGTATATTAAAAAGTAGGTAAATTAATTATAACTTTTGTTTACTAAAATGCTAATTTATCTGTTGAATTAGGAATGAAGAAACATATATTCATTCTAAAAGTATAGGTTAGTTATATTTAGGTATATGTATATCAGTAATACAATACAATATTTTAAAGTAATTTTATGCTTACTTTTAAGCTACCTAGCGATTATTAAAAATTGAACCATTTTGATGATTTTAAAAATTTCAAGAAAATAAAAACAAAGTAAAAAAAAATAAACTTAATATCTTGATAATGAAAGTAAATAACACACTATTCTCCTGGTTTAGGCATAAATGCCAATGATCCAAAACCGAGACCTTTCCCCCTTTGTGTATGTGTTGTAGCTCGTGCTACTTCATATTGCTTTTCTAAGTTTGCGAAATAATCCTGTTGTTGAGTAGATGATTCTTCTTTTTGTGTCTCTGGCTTCTCAGATGGCCCTTTGTGTAAATAAATTTTTTTTAGTTAACTTTTGATAATATTAGTGATAGTGATATATTAGTAGGATATGTCAATGTAAATAACTTAACGTACCTTCTTTTTCTTTAATTCCCATTAATCGTTTAAACTTTGCTGTCATTTTCCCGTCAGAATCGTCTTGAAATGTAGTCTGTTTCCAGGTGGCTGTAGATTTTTCTGGATTATCCTAACAATACAAATACAATACGTCAAATCTTAAAAAAATATAAATACGCCTCATTCTCATCATCTTGCAAAAATAAAAGAAGAAGAAAAGCTAGATATAGCATTCTGATTAGGTTATACTTCTAGCTATTGTAGAAGTAATTGTAGTAGATCAAATACCTTTTTGCTAAAAAGAAGCTTTCTTCTTTCAACTTGTTCTACAAGTTTTGACGGATCAAAGGCTGGTGCATTAAAATTTTTTTCCCTTTCAGGCACTGGAGGTATATTAACAGATTTTGTTTCGGATTTTTCCCCTGAAACAATCAAATTCAAATTATAAATATACCTTATATAGATATATTGTTTTTATTTTTATCAATTTAGTAAGCTAGTATGTACTACCTACATAATATGTATAAATAATATTATTAGAATAAGTTTTATTACCATGTATGATTAATTTTTCCTTCGACTTACTCCGAGATCTATTTCTTTTTACACGATCGCGATCATAATCACGACTTCCTCCAGAAGTATAAGAGTAATCTGAATATTTTCTAGAAGACGAAGAACCATGATGATGGCGATGACTATCTTTTTTATATTTATGATGAGATCTGTTTGGGCTTTAAAAATTAAAATTATTAATTTTAACTTTAACCTAAATTATATAGGTAGGTACCTACTCGTCGTTCGACAACTGTTCTGATTCTGAAGTGTTAATGAAAATCGTAAAACGGTATTCTCAGTTGTCGTTCGACGAGTCCGGTACGCACTCAAATGTCAGTAGTAGGTAATTATCTTTATATTCTAGATACATAATCATATTATTAATGTAAAAAATTACCTTTGACTACGACTTCGGCTTCTACTTCGACTTGGATTGTATTTATCAGACTTATTTCTTGAACTCGATCTTGACCGTCTTCGACTGCTTTTTGAACTCTTTTCCTTGTGGTGGTGGTGGTGATCAACACCTCGGCTGCTCCTGTACTCTTCGTCAGTGCATTTGGTGTCCGAATTCCGCTTTCTTACCTATTAGTAATTTTTTGGAATGCTGTCAACTGTCATAGTTCACACTTCACACACATATAAAATTAGTATTTTGAATCTTACATCTTGAATAATATATGTATTATTTAATATGACTTTTTTTCTATTTTGCTATTAATTTTTTGTTAATAAATGGATTATATTTATTATGAATCAATGAAGGATATTTAAAATCAAAATTAATGAAAAGCGTCCTCAGGACACAAACTCACCATAATTAAGTTTTGCTTCAGGAAGAGTAAAATGTGCGTATTGCGTATAGACGGAGAGACGAATCATCCTTGATTTTGACGCCAATCATCCGTAAAAACTTTTTATTTCGCAATAAATTGGGTTAAATTTTTTTGATACCAATTAATATAATATTATTATATATATTTAATGGGACAATTTAATAGCCTCTCAATTTCTCATTTTTTTCCCTTCCCAAATCGTGACAGCACGAAGTGCCTACACGTTTACGTCTATTTAAGCAATAAGTAATACATACAGTAGTTATAATATAATTAGAGCTTGAAAATTATGATTATAAAATCGTAAACTCATCTAAACTACAATTGTTACATTAATAAACTTGTTCTTTGTTTTCTCCTAAGCCAACAGATGTACGTGAAAATAAGAGCAGTTCAAAATACTTTTATTATTAACCAACCTCATAATAAGTTACCATCAAAAATTTATCCATCATTTCAAATCATAAATCATATCATATCGTACAGTAATAATAATAATAAATTAATTTCAAAGATCCTATGTAGCTAGTTCTATTATGTTAGGCTTTTTTAAGTAATTTTTTAGGAATATGATTGATTTTATCATGCATACCTAGTCTAATGATAATTCTATTATATTTTAATTTTAGTTTCAATTCTAATTCCTATCCTAATATCATCATCTTATTCAAAAATTTCTTTCCTTCAATTTCCATAAAATAAACATAATAAGAAAAGTGGAATCCAATTCATTTTTAATAGGGAAATAAAGTAGGTATATTAAATTAAGTACCCTAGTAATAGTAAATAAATAGTTGACTAAAAATTATTAGGCAATGAAAATTAATACCTCAGGATGATAATCATGTCTCTCCATTGTAAGTCCTTAACCTTTACGGGTTGTCTGATTGATACTTCTTTAGTCGGTAGCTATGCTCGAAAATTAATTAGGTAGGCGGTAGGTAGTCGTAGTCTCGTAGTTCTTGAAGTTGATCTATCGAATTAGGAGAGAAGCATCTAAAAATAAATATACAAATAGATCATATCAAAAACAAAGTTGCAGTTGCATTACAATTTTCTATATCACAGTCCAGTCACAGTAATTTGAATTTGAATTGAACCCGATATTGAGCTGATAATTTCTTCCATGCATTGCAAAAATTGCATAGAGACATTAATCATTAAATTACACATTAAGATTAAGATCGACACTTCATCATTCATCGAGTTATAATTCTAAATTCTATCGAGTATAATTATAAATTGACCTCTAAAGCATGAGGTTACTTCTGCCTGATTTTTTCTCTCCAATAGCTTCTACCCTACTCCTACCCTACTCTCATAATAATATAAATAATCCACCTGCTTTTTTTATTTTGATTGTAATCAAAAACAATTACCTTTACCTATACAATTATCATCAACTAGCCACTAAAATGAATCTATACTATATAGACATGTCAGGTTAAAGCACCTAATACTATAACTAAAATAAATTTTGTTTTAATTGTCGAATTGTAGATAAAATTATTTACTTTATTTTATTACCTATTATTAAAGTTGGTTTATAATTACTAAAATAAACTTACCAAAAAAATCTGTGGTTTTTATGTCATAGAAATAAACCCTGCCTATAGAACCCTTCAGAAACGTGGTAGAATTGATTGCAATTAAATAGCTTTTTACAATTAAAATTACAATTAAAGTAAAAGTTTCTCTATTTTTGGTGGACAAAAATTGGATTTTTTGCAAAACTCTTTTGATTGATTTTTTTTATCTAAAAAAGCTAAAGTTAAGCGGTTGATTCAACTTTCAAGTTCTAAATTCTAATTAATTCTAATTCTATAAATTCTAAATCAAAAATCTTTTTATAAAATAGGTAAATTCAATTTTTTTTTTAAATTTTAATTTTAATTGACTTTAGTAATTAGCAGATTTGATCAATTTTGACCAAATTTTGTGACATTCTATGGTCTTGAGATGGCCGATGACCTGCTAAATAGCAACAAGAGGAATAGCACGAGCTCCAGTTATTGTGAATTATCTGCATATCGTGCCCGTAAGTAGATTAATTAAACTTGTATATAACTAACTATTAATTTGGTGGGTGTACATGGTATATAGGTATGTATATGAGTCATATTAGATTAGATGGGGTGTATGTTTATGTAGAACGAGTCGAGTCACTTCAAATATTTTTATTCGCTGACACGTTATTATTTACATATTATTTCTTTTTTAAATTATTCAAGGTCAATATTCAAGTTAAGATTTTTTAGTATGTATTTTAATTGTTTTATTAATGCTATTTTATATTTATACTTGATATAGAAAATAGACTCAGAATGGATCCTAGTGATGTAAATGGGAGGTTTTCAAGTTATTCCGAGTTACGTGGACCAATTAATCAGAATCAAAATCAATACCATAATCAGAATCAGCAGCAGCAGCAGCAGCAGCAAAATCAACCTAATTCTAAGAATCAAATAGAATTTCAAAGATATGTATGTGCTCCTTCAACATACTCACAGGTATTATATAATTCTATCTATAATTCTATCAAAATGATCTCTTTTTATTTTGCAAAATGTGTTCAAGTTAAATCCTTTTTTTACTAGGGTTCATCTGTACTTGAAGGTTTGTATGAGCCAAGAGCAGATTCGCAGCTGTCTTTAAGCTCAAGAGGGTCAGGATCTGGGACAGGGACAGGGAGCCTTCAAAGAAGGATCTTAGAAAATACTCCATATACAGATTTAATACATTCTAAAGAGGCTGAAATTGACGAACTTACTAATTTACTTATGAATTCTTTGCGAAAAAACGAAGTGTTTTTCGGTTTATGTACAAGATGTGATCAACAAGTTGTTGGGGAAGGTTCAGGGTGCACAGCAATGGGACAAGTTTACCATAATAATTGGTAGTAGTTTAATGATTGTTGATATAATATAAAGTATTACTTAATAATTGATAATGATTCTAGTTTGACTTGCCAAAGTTGCGGGCTTACTCTACAAGGAAAATCATTCTTTTATCATATTGATGGAAAACCGTATTGTGAGAAAGATTATTTGGTAACTTATAAAACTCAATAATATTAAATATTATTACGTTCAACACCTATTTCAAAATTCTCTTAAATCGCATTTTCTTATTTTATGCAGTCTCGACTCGAAAAATGCTGTGTTTGTGAAGAAACAATTGTGGATAGAATTTTACGAGCTAATGGTAAACCATATCATCCGCATTGTTTTTGCTGTGTAGTATGTTTACAATCATTAGAAGGAATTCAATTTACAATTGACTCATGCAATCAGATATATTGCATTGAAGATTTTCACAAGTAAATTTCCACAATTTTTAATTGACACTTTTATTAACGAATTAAATAATTATTTTCCTCAGAAAATTTGCACCTCGTTGCTGCGTGTGTCAATTGCCAATAATGCCAGAAGAAGGTAATGGAGACGCAGTAAGAGTTGTAGCTCTTGACAGGTCTTTTCATGTTTCGTGCTACAAGTGTGAGGATTGTGGATTACTATTGAGATCGGAGGCTGAGGGAAGGGGTTGTTATCCACTCGACGATCATGTTTTATGTAAAAGTTGTAATGCCAAAAGAGTCCGTGATATGAAAATATAAATACGAGTATTATTAGGTAATACCTTTTTTAACTTTTAAAACCTTACTTTTTGAACAATTTTAATTCCAAGGTCAATATAAAGACTTAAATTCTTTCATTCTTTCATACAAATTTATATAGATAATCTTAATATAACTAAATAATAATATCATTTCATTTTATCAAAATATTAATAAATTATAATTTAAATAGATATTTTAAATGACAAGATTTTAAGAAGTTCTTAAAATTAAAGCTTAATTAAAGCTCTCTGATATATTGTTCTTCATTTAATGGTAAACAGGGAACTTTTTGGAATTGGTGATTTGTTCTTATCCATTTATTACCTTTGGAAAGTTATAATTATATATCAAGGAATATAAATATATAGGGTAGGTTAAAAAAAACTTACTGATCCATTTTTCGCCATAAATAACAGGGCAAGCTAAAAAAAAATCGTGAAAATTACTCGTATCGTATTACGTAAGTATTCATTTTGTTTTTGCGTTGCATAGTTAGGTATAGCTATAGGTTTTATAAGAAAATAGAAATAGATAAAGCTTACCACCATGTCTTGTCCAAGGATCACCTTCACCATCGCGTTTAAGATTCCACCAAAAAACAGCAGATCCTTTCTCTGGTCGAACCTTTACTCCAATTAATGGAAAAACGGTTGACCCGCCAGCATGTACATTTTCAAGCTAAAATTGCATAGGTAATTATGATGTTATGTATTAAAATATACTTTCATAATTTTCTTGTGTAGTTTACATAGATCATAAATGTTGCAATTCTATTTCCTCTTTTTATTTCAATTGGATTTGTGAAATGATCTTGTCCAGTTATAAAGTCCGTATGAGGTGTATATCGGCCTTTAAAAAAATGAAATTAGATGGACATTTAGGAAAAGTTTTCTAAAAAGTATTAAAAACTAACCAGCCATCCCATAGTTAGCCACTTGAAATAATTCCGAGGCTTCATTCTCAGGGAAAGTTGCAAGACCTGTTGCTTCACTTATCCTTTGAGTTACTTTCTCTACCAATGGATTGTCGTCTGAGGTTAACCAAGCCCTAAAATTGTTTAATATAATGATAATTTAAGGAGTTATTCAATTTGCAATTTTTTTTGAAGCCTTTATATTTAAAATTTACTGGTTAATTGTACAGGAAACAACAACAACAACAACTTACCATATAAGTATAGTAGTACCTATATTATATTAATTTATTAATACATATTAACTAGTTCACACAAGTACTTTCTATATCCAATTTTATGGTTTAAAAACTATCGTTTGAATCAAACACATATACTATCTCTAGGTATTTGAATTTCTTTCTGGTTTCATTTATCTATTAAACTATTAATTTATGTGTTAAATACATAGGCATTTTTATTTAGATACCTATGTAATAAAAGAAACTCTATTTTTTCTATTAGTAGTAAAGAGTATGCCTATATGTCTCTGTTTCTGACTTAGGTAACTATAATATTGTCTAATCAAAATCAATCTCTAATCTTAAAGTAGTGAGTGCAGCCTAACCTTAACCTTAGAATTAGTGCTCGGATTTTTCTAAACTATAAATGATATTTAGTTACCATTTTGCACATATTTATACTACCTAATTAAAATCGAACTTAACTGTTTGCTTGTTCGAACATCAGTTGCAACATAATGACCATTTTTTCCTTGATGGAGACTTCTTTTGAGGCGAGAACTGGCTGTTTTACGAAATAATTCCATTTCCTCGTCAGCCATGAAATCATGGAAAATAATTATGTAAGGAGTCAGTGACAATTCTTCTATTTTGAATGGACCCAAAATTGAAATTGTATTTTTTCTTGTTCGGTACCTACAGCGAAGTCGAGCATCCATTTTTGGACTCTGTCAAGAAATTATACAAAACACTTACCTACTATTTACTAATTACTATATAATTTAGAATTTAGACTACGTACTTGTGCTTAAAAATTTATTATTAATTATTTTTATTGTATACTTACTCGAAGAGTTTCATGTCTACAGAGCCTCTTGAAATTCTCATTTTCTTCATGGGGTGGAATAAGTTCGTATATTTTTGGCTTATAAGCTTTAATCTTTTGAAACCTTTTCTTTTTGGCCAAAATAGCGTTCACCGGTTTAAGAAAAGTTTGCCATGTTTCCCCAAACGGTCCTCTTTTTTCGAGCACCTCGTCATGCTTATTTAAATGAATAATTTCAAATCATTAAACAGATGAGTTAAAAGTTTAAAAAGACTCAAAACTGAAGGCATTTTATGAGAGGAATTTATTGTTCTGCAGTAAATTAGTAGAAAATTGCTACTACCTATAGGTATAAAAGATATTTTGGATAAGCTTACAACTCTTTTTGTAGTCTCGAGGAATGGCAAGATCTCATTTTTTGTGGCAGTGGTATTTTCTTCTTCTTCGGATCGAGACAAAGCAGTTTCCAACCAGCCGATCGCTCTGTCATATAATCCTTTGTTGAATGCTGCTTTCCCAAGGAATAAACAATCTCGAGCTAAAAAATATTTGTAGGAAATGATTAATGATTATGAAGTGGCAATCTCAAATACACAGATACCAAATAAGTTATATCTACCTAATCCTAAGTAGATTAGAACTTAACTTAGGATTAAGTTATAAACTTCAGATACAAACACAAATTACTTTACGTTCAAACAAATAAAAGATTGTTTTTGTTTTGATTGTATTACTACACTACTATCTAGTACCATGCCTGATCTTACCTTACCTATTCCTACATTCCTACGTTAAATGTACGTATAAGTACCTAAATTACCCTACTAATTGTAAGGAAGGCTCGGATACTTATTAAACCCCAATATTCTAAAGATAAATTAGATTACAGTTACATATACATTATAATATAAGGTGTAATCCTAAGTAGATACGAGTATATTGTAATTTAAATGCTGATAGTAGGTAATTAAAGGCACCTTTATAAAATATAAACCTTTGTCTGCTCTAAATGCTCTAAAGTTTTTGTAATTTATTTTGTAGGTACTTTTATAACTATCATACTTGCTGATATAGAATCGCAAGTATTTTCAATATTTTCCTATATTTTATTTCATTATTTTATTGAGAAAACCTTCAGAAAAATGAGTAAATTTCAGCATAAGCTTTAAAATCTCATTATACCTAATCAATCACTTTTTTTTGGCAACGGCATCAATCTACGTATATGATTTATTTTTTACTTAGTAGGTAGTTCCTTTCCTTTATAAAAGTACCTAAATAATTTTGTTTCTCTTTTGTTTTGCTCTTAAAAGATACTGCTGACTGCTGACCAAAATTTTTTTATGTTATTTAATTACGTCGTTAAACACAGCACGTTAAAAACTAAACAATTTCTTGAGCATATTTTAACCATATTTTTAATCTCTAATTTTCATTTTCATAATTTTATGAGATGGTTCAGGCAGTCATTAAAAATCTGATTCTCTTTCTCATTAAATCTTATGATATAATTTATTAGAATGCAAATAAAATATTAAATTCATTACGCTACCATAATATTTTCTAAATTGTTCTAATTGAAACTAATAAATAAGTCAATAGGGTACTTTTAAATAGCAAAATATATCTCAAAATATATTGTTCTAGTATTCTTACCTATTACTAGTACACTCCACTACTATGTATTTTTATCATTTGTTTGTAGATATTTGCATTTGTATTTGCATTTGCATTGGATTAGGATTTGGAATTGTATGTGTACAAGACAAGTACCCTACCCTACTTGAGCTAAATAAATATGTATAAATATTTACACTATACTCTACTATTGCTTGGTTCAATATTAATTACAAGGCCTTGCAAGGACTTACCTACCCACTATATAGGAACCTATGCCTATACCTAATCTACAAACTAATTTCTAATTCATTAATATCTGTAGTAAGTATCTATCGAGTACCTAATGCATACATACGTACAACATATATACATTGTAGGTAGTATGGTTTTAAAATGGTACATTTAGCTTACCTGAGAGTTCATACTGAAAACGCTTGTCCTGTAAATTAATGGTGTTTCCAATGGTGCCATGGATAATTTCCGTCAGATTAAAACCATATGTATCTTGAAGTCCTACCAAAGCCATCGATCCTCCAACAAAATCTTCAAATTTTGGAAGCAACTCGCTCTTACTAATCACTTCCTCGGCCAAATCTAGAAATCAATAAGGAAAAAATAACCATGTTAAAATCAGTAATGCGGATATGTTATAAAAAGGCTTTTCGACATAGAACTTATGTTTAGAACTGTCTGGTTGTATGGTAGATAGTATTGAAACGATTCCTTTTTGAGAATTCATTTATCAGACTCTTTTTTGCTTTTGTCTCTCTATTTCTTTAATTAAATCAGTTCACGACTATTTTGTATATTTGTAATTGTATAGAAGGTAGATTATAATATTATCTCTAACAAGTTAAGAGAGAGAGAGAGAATTTTGAACCTACCATGACTTTTTGTTTGATTTTTAATAGTGGATACTACTTCGTCCCAATCAACTGTGGTTCTCTTGAGGATATGAAATGCATTGAAAGGATTTGAAACGATATCCGCATCATTCTCAGTGTTCCCGTCTTCGTCATGTTTCACAAGATTATAGTCACTTATATAGCTAGAAATCAAATATTTTTAATCAATAGATAATTCCTGTTATTCTTAATACTTGTTAGATACATTATTAATCATTGCATTTCATCCTTTTTCTAAAATGCTTATTTTTGTGTTTTTTAATAGAATTATCATTAAACAACGGTTAAAACATAAAATTACAAGTAAGGCTGGCACTTACCACATTACCTTATAACTATAGTTTATGAATTTAATGGTTTATGACTAAATCTATCTATCTACATAATAACATAATAAATACCTATATTATACTACTACATACTATATAGCCTGACTCACCTGACCCCTTTTCAGAAGAAAATTTGCAAAATTTTCAATGTACTAGTATAGGCAGAATATTTCAAAAATTTTTCAATTTCATTTCAGTAAGTAATCTTGGTAGTCGATGAGTGGAGTATTAAAACCTACTTACAGGTTTAACATAAGATACCTAACCTACTGATAAATGTGTGTAGATACATTTTTTTACGTATCGTTAGCTTTAGTGGTACTTGTACTTAGATATTTTATATTTTTGTTCGACAAAAAAGGGTATAAAAATTAAAAAAAAAATTTCTGCTTTCTTTTTAATTTAGTTGAAAAACAGAATTTTTACAATTTTTAAATATTTAACATTTGTCCTTTTGCTAAAATCAATTTATAGGTCCGGTAGGCACTATTTGCACTTTACATACATAGTACCTACTGTTATATTCAGAAAATGCAAAAAAAAAAACTTACTTATTAATCAGTCCCAACTCCTTTTTCAGTTCATCTGCATATTCTACTAATTTGGCGACCACTTGTCCTTCGATATTCAACAACTTTTGTAACTCTCTGGTCGATGAGAAAACCTCATCTTTCCCAACATCTTCTTGGCACTTATGAGAACAAATTCCGAAAGTTAATATGATAAATGATATTTGTATTAAAAGTGCACAATTACTAGAAATTGAAAGAGCGAACTTTTTATGACTAATTGTACTCTTATTCCGATTTTTGGAGAACATCCTCCCTTAGGAGTCTCAAAGGTTAATTAAAATTTGTCTGCACAAGACTATAACTTATTGTTGCTTCACTCGTGGCCAAATGTGAACTGAGAAATGATAACCAAAATTTTATTTTCATTCAAAATATCGAAATGTATAAGTATAGGTACGAACGAGTATAGTTAGGTAGGCATGTATAAAATAAAAGCTAAGATATTCTTTATACAAAATACATACAAAATACTCGTACCTATAAGCTTGTTATATTCACATAAACCTTACGTTTTTCTAACCTTAATGGCAAGTATTTACTTGCTTGATACTACCACAAAACAACAAAAATTAAAAAGATAGACGAAAATCTACCTTTGAATGTATCCTTAGGTATTACTTGTATATACCTATAGTTTCGTTGTATGTACATAACATAGTACCTTCTAGTCATGTAAAAAGTTATCTAGGTATATACTCGTACACATTGCATTTTGTGTCTAGTCTAGCCATTTGTACACTATATTTTACATCTACTTTTTCGAGTGTAGTTTTTTTTCAAGCCCTTGCTCGTACATTCATACTACATGCATATGTATTACTACGACTTATAAACATAGTAAAGAAAATATCTCAGTATTTCTTTTTCCTAATGAACTAAATTTGATTTAAGATAGTCAAATCATACTATTATTATTATCTATTCAAGTTCCATTATCTGTACCAAAAATAAAATGTAGTAAATATACATGTGTATTTATACAGAGCTAGGATTTTAGGACACTAAAATTTAGCAAAAAAAGGCACCAAAAAGGGCACTAAAATATTGAGTTTTCTATTATTATTTATTGAATAAAGCCAATATAAGTGAACGACAACATTTAAGCTGAAACAGCATCAGTTTTATTAGATAATTTGAAATGTGACGCAGACACAAGATATTTTTTTTAAATTTAAACTTTTAAACATATTCGACGATCGATCACAAAAATTCTGAAACTTCCAAGTAGTAAAAACTATTGCAAGTTCGAATTTAAAAGTTTAGAAATTTAGAAAAATTTAAAAAATTAAATTCAAAAAATTTAAAAAATTAAATTTTATAAAAAGAAATAAAGAAATTTTTTTCAAAATTTGATCATATTACAAAAAAATTGCTAAAAATCGGTTTTTTCTACCTATTTGCAGAGAAAAGTCACTTTTATGGGTCGATAGCCCTATATAGGGCACTTTTTGCAAAAAGGGCACTTCAAAAATTTATATCTGACCTTGTCAGGAAGTCAAACATATATTTCCTAGCTTCTACTCTACTCTAATTGACCAACACCTAGAATCCTTGCTCTGAAATGAGTCTTAATTCTTAATTGATTTTTAAACAATCCTGAAATATTAATAGGTAGAATAAAAAACTTGAAAATTCAGTAAGAAGGCTATACTTGAATATTTGAATTGAGCATTATACGAGTATTTTAACATTTTATCAAAAATATTCTATACTTTACAAATCCTATATACATATACCTACTACCATTAAGTAATACTTGTAAATTGTATGTAATGTAGATGTAGATTACATATTATGACTTTGAATTTGAATATAAAATTGAATGCAAAAGAGCAATAATTTGAGGTAAAATAAATTATACCTACCTATATCTTTTTCTTTTTTTTTGAACCTGAAACAAAATGATTTAAGTAAGCAAAACATATTTGGCACAAGCTTTATATAATAAGGGTTATTTTTCATTCTTAAGTTAAAAGTAATAGTTAGTAACTATCAGTGCAGTAGTAGTTAGTACATTTATACCTATAAACATATAAATAATATATAAAATATATGTATTATATATTATGTATGTTATATAATGCAATGATCATTATTATTATCAGCAGGTTTTTGGACGGGTTTGGACCTTACCTTCCGATCGGTGCTGGTCATTCACCTAAACCTTTACTTTTTTATTACTTCCCATCCCATAACATTATTAGAAGAATACCCCAAGTACTACTTTTACAGTAAATAAGAAAATGTGTTTTATTTTATAAGGTAAAATCATTTGCTTTAGGTACTATTCCATTTTTTAGGAATCGGGATATTTTATCACTACCATTATAAGCTCGAACTTTGGTAGTTTTACAACTAGTTTTTTTTATGTATATAGGTACATAGGTAGGTATTTTTTATACCAAAGCTCTTTAGGAGATCTGGCTGTGAGTCTGTTTTATCCCTTCCTGAGTTCACAAAATTGTTTTGTTAAAGTTACTCATTCTCGACGATCTTCGATTATGAAGATCGTCATGCTTCGTCTATGACCGACAATAATCATATATAGGAATCAAAAAAATAGACTATAGCATAGGTGCCTACAACCTAACTACCTATTTCCTAAATGTACGCCGTACATCTTAAATTATGTTATAATTGCAGTATAAATTTATATAGTGCTTTTTTATTAAATTAGACAGGCACTAAATTAATGCTAATTGTAAGTGTAAAGTTAAGTATCGTAGGTACACAGGCACCTTTTCTGTACTAGTATTTTGATTTTGATTTAAATTGTGTCTAATAATTTATTAGACACAATTTAAATCAAAATTATTAGTAAATTAGTAGACAATTATTAGTAATAATTGTCTAAGTATGCATTTTGTCAATTTAAGTTTAAGACAAAGTTTATTTGCTTAGTATGTTAGTTACTTAAATCACTAATCCTAAGATATTTATGTAAAAAATGTAAAGTGTAAATACTATAAACTATATTAGTAGTTGTTACAATTTAGCTATTTACAAACAATACAGTAGTCTGCTAAAAATACCTATAACTTACCTAATTAATAGGTCCTATTATTGAGACCAATGACCAGAGACGTTTGTCATATAAGGATTAGATTTTCAAGTTTCAATACGACCTACCTATTTATTTACCCATAATTTTATTAAATTGATGCTCAAAATTCAAAAAACTTAATATGCATGTAAATGATCAGTTTTCTGTTTTCTGTTTTCTATCCAATATTCAATACATATTATAAAAATCAAGTCAGAAAAGAGCAAACACATGGTAGGGTATTTAGGTTTAGGTCTTAGGTAATATGACATGGTGATGATACCATAATAATGGTCATGACTTCATTTCATAATTTATTTAGGATTCTAAGTTAATGTAACAGATCACATAAGTTATGGTTATGATTATGATGAGAATTGAGATGAGAATAATAATGGACAATGATGGATAAAATGGATTACCTACATAATACATATCCATATCCATTTCCCATTCTATAAACCCATCCATATTCCATTCCATATCCATAATTAATTAGGTACCCTATTTATTAACATAATATATAAAATAGGGTAGGGTACTATAAAATTTTCTGAATACTGTTCTGAATAATTTCAGGAGAAGTTCAAACCTCAATTCATAGATTATATGTAGTACAAAAAATAAAATAAAAACGAATGGAAATCCAGCAGGTTCAGGGCCTCAAATCACAAGAAAAAAAACCCGAAAAAATGCTAGATCGTCTAATAATCTATTCTATCTGCTGGTCTCTAATAACCCCAAAAAATTGTTCATTTCAAAAGTCAAAGCTGAATGAAAGTGCAAGTGTAGATGGTAGCCGGTAACCCCTTTATATGACAGTTTCAAAAAACCGATTTTTTTTCGGATATTATATCCCAGCAAGCCTAGTAGCTAGGTGCCTAGTGCCTACATATACTGACTTACACTTACCTAAACTATCTGTAGTCTGTACCTACCTATTATAATCATAAGGGTTCATTTAAGGTTGTATTGCATTCTGTACAAAAAATTAATTTTTATAAACACAAAACATAAACTTAATTGTAATTCCTACAAAATAAACTTAATTATTTTATCACATTATCCTTTTAATCATTCCCTTTTCTATTTCTATAATAGGTAATAATATTTGTGTTTATTGTATAAAATAAGTATAGGTATATACCATATACCTAATTCTAATCCAAACCAAATTGCCTTTTTTATACTTTTTTAAACTTGTCATTGTAAATTACTTAACTATTACTATAATAAGTGTAATTAGGCTATGATATTAGTTAACTTTAGAATCCTCTGCTGTGCTCTGTTTTAAGGAAAAAATAATTATCTACAAGTTTTTGAGGAAATTGTGGCTTATTATCCTTAAAAGTAGAATAGAAGGTACGAGTTAATATAAGCTATAAGGCGGTGTCTTCAATTTTATTTAATCATCTAAGGATAAAATAGGTTGATTTTGACTCTAAGCTTACAAGGTAGTTAATTTAGTAGTTTGGTCATTTTTGACGGCTTTAGAATCATTCATAATACTCATAATCTAATTTGTACTTTTTTTATATTTTTTAGTGTAGGATTATCTTGAAATCTTGATTTGGATTTGGATCCTTGATCGTCTATTGTATATTGTCAATTTTGAAGATCTATTCTATCGGAATTATCCAAACCAAATCCGATGATCGACAGCTAGAAGGTTTGAATTTTAATTAATCTGCTAAATTTCTGTACAAGGTACTAACTTTATCTTTATAAGTATAATGATGGTCAATCTCTATTTACGTTTTTTTATAATGATAATGATCTATTTTATAAGGTACCGTAAGTAAGGTCCCATCCGAGTAGAATACCTTGAGTATAGAAATTTTACTGTGAATATCTTAAACTTATTGTAAGCACTTACAAACGTACAGTTAATTACATATCTTTAAACGTAATTTTATATAATTTATTTATTTTACATTCTACAGATAAGATTGAAAATACAGTCATCATGTCACCTCTAATTTTGGAGAGAAGATTAGGCATTTTAAATTATTCTCGTACTGATATATAGACTTTGCATTTGACAGTGGGAATTGAGCAAGTGACATTTGCTTTTTATCCTGTCTTATTGACAGTTCAGTGTAATTATCAAGTGTTTTTTTAAAATTTAAATAGATTTTTTCATGGATACAAAGACTTGTTTCTCTTGTTGTGTGATTGATATAGTCTGAATTTATATAATTAAAGAATATCTAGCATAGAAGTAAAGCATCATTGCATTGTCATTCCCTTGAAAAGATGCCTTCAAAGAACTCTTTTACTTTTAATTTCTTCAGAAACAATGGAAGAGCTTTCTACAGACTAATTTTCTTATTTATCCTAATCTTTTATTCCACTTTTTTTGTGACAACCACTGCATTATCTATGCCAAGTAAATTTCTTTAATCAATCATATTTACTTACCTATATTTGATTTGATTATTATCTTATAATTTATTTTACATTTTTTAGATTCAAATCAACTTTCAATCAATGTCACGGGAAGTAAAAGAATTGGTGGAAATATAACACTAAATTGTTCAATAGAAGATAGTACTGTTGATGATGATGATTATACTAAGACCAAACTTTGGTGGGAGACACCACAAATGCTTGGTCACAAAAATTATACAAGCGAGATTGGAGCTAAAAGTATCCATTTTGATATTCACAATGTTTCCCTTGAAAGTTTCCAAAATTACACGTGTTTTTACACAAATATTTCATCTCAACAAAATATGC
>JAQIXA010000975.1:0-30837 GCA_034699045.1 Nanhermannia cf. coronata Gr-Ori-00579
ATCAATTATACTCCCAGAACACAATTTTTTATTTAAAACTGTATTAATTTTCTAGAAGTTGTCCAAATTTTTACTTATATAAACCTATTCGTTTAAATTAATTAACTAATTTTGTCAAAAGTTACCACACTCAGACCTCATTCCCCCTACTATACAATATTATGCACTTAAAAACTCATTCTTATTACTTGTTAGTAATTATCAACTCAGCTAATTAAATCAGAGAATAATAAAAACTATCGGGCTTATATATCTAGTGTAAGTACTGTACAAAATGCCAACTAACTTTTCGAGTCAAATTTCCTTTAACTGGATACTTTTAATAAACAAAAGTGCCTTTCAAACTTCAAGTACAAAGTTAGTAAAATTAAAAAAGTTTCTTTGTTTTTGAATTTTCTATCTACATAATGAATGGAATTTAATGAGGTTTCAGATCTGATTTTGAAAATATTTTTGTTTCGAAAAAAAATTCAAGTCTTTTCCAATAGCTTATATGTATGCGACTACTATTTAGATTATATAAATTACTGCTAATTAAAAAAATTCCAGAATTAATGTGATTCAAGTAATATTTTTACAATTTTAGTCAATAATTATCTACTTACATTTAATTCTCTTTTCATTTCAAGTTTAACACTTCACGGGATTTCAAAATACAATAATTGTGTACTTAACTATAATTATCAAGGTATATAAAGGTAGTATTAATTAACTAAGGATAAGAGTAAGTAAAATTTTGCTTACAAAAATTTGAAAATAGATAAAAGTTTAATTTTAACAATAAATTTGAGATTTCTTGATTATTATGTATAATAATTAAAATGGTATTATATGGCTAATAAAATATTTAAAACAATAGGGTTTAAATAAAAATTTAATTATATTTCAAGTTGTTAAACTTATATAAATTATTACTAGATAGATATTTCTTACTATACAATCAGATTTTCGAATAAAATTCGACAATTTTTCATTCAAAAGCCTAATTAATTAAATTTAGGTATACTATTTTAATTACCTATGTATATTATTCTAAACCTTATATTGTAAATACTTGAATTAGTAAAAATGTATCTAAAAAAATTACATACATAGCAAATGTACAAATAAGGTACACAGGGTATCTTTATGCAAAATATACAAACAAAAATATCCTTAAATTATCAGTAGGTACATATAAATACCAAATACTCGTACATATAGTTTTCTGTAGATATAAATAACAATACAAAATTTTACAAATTTTAAATTTTCGAGATAATTTACATTAAAAAAGATAAACATACTATATAATCATTACAAAATGACTTATTAGTCTTATAAATAGGACATTTAAAGAGTTTTAGTTTAATATTTTGAGAGCATTTTGAATTTAGAAAATATAAATAGTTATAAATATGGATTTAAATAGCTTGGGATTTGGGATTTTAAAAGATCTCGACTAGTTTTGTAAATAAATAATCTAATAAGTAACAATAGTAGAAAATATTTTTCTATAAAATACTTTTCAAAAAACTGATAATTAATAGGTATATAAAGGTATAGGTAGTCAATTTTTTAAATGCAAATAGCTGGTTGAAGGAAATATGTAAGCATCTTTATAAAAATCCTTTGAGATCTTAAAAAAATAGAAAACAAATTAAGTACCCTACTCTACTATATATTTTACAATTTAATACTACTATACAATATTAACTTGGACAATTCTTATTTAAAATAAAAATAAAAGTATAAAATAAAGCTCCAAATTTAAACTTCATACATCAACTGGTATAATATTTGTATCCTATATAATCCTTTTGTAAATCAGGTCTAAAAAACAATTTTTGACCTATATACAGAGTAAGTGCAAATACAACTTAGGTATGTAATAGAGGTCAAAAGTTTGTATTTTAGAACTAATTTACTCATAATAAGTCAATAGATTTAAATGTTAATTTTCTGGTGTATAATTGGGACTAATCATAGGCATATAAGAGATTCGTTGGTAGAAATCTTTTAGTAACTGAATAGAGTAGAGCTGCATACCAATGGACACCTTGATCTTGACGATTTTTGTAAGAAATTGTAGATGTCATTTTATTTTCTACTGGTGAAGACGATGGGGAAGTTTGACTTTTTGTGGATTTAAAGGGTGATGAGGACGACTTGAGTGTGACAAAGTTGCTGATATTGGTCCACAAGTGGGCCAGAGCCTCGTAGCAGTTGATGGCTAGGCGAACAGGGGCAAAGGCCCAATGGGCCAGATCCTCATCGTCAATGACAGCATAGCAGGAGGCGAGTAGACCGGATACAATGACATTTCCCCGCTTGGTCAATGGGGCATAGACACCTTGCTCAACTGAGACCCACATGTCCATCACACGGTCCCTTCTCACAACCCCTTGGTCATCCATATATAGTAGTATATCGCCCATTTCCAAATTTCGTGCAAAAATTACTTCGGAATTGTCCAGCTCTCGTTGATTCTCAGTTTTGATTGACTCGTCCTTCAGTATTTGAACATTCGGGTCGAAGTCGTCCTTCAAAAGTCTGTAGATCAAATGGGATGGTGTGAGGGTGAGTTGTCTCCCAGATTCAGTTTTTATTGCGTAAAATTCACGAATTTCGGTCGTATTCCGATCCAGGAATAGGATCACTTCGGAGAAAATCCTTTGTCCTTGGGAATCCAGGGCAAGTACTTCTTCACCAGGCGAGATTTCGGAGATTTTCTTGGGACCTTGTCGAGTCTCCACCGTCATATTTCCACCGAAACAACCCCCAGTTCTCGAACCTTGTGATGAATCTGAAAAAAAAACGATACAATTAGTCATTTGTCAGGTGTTAATCTTAAATTATGCATAGGATAGAGATACTCTATATAATTCTATAGTATTTATGAGAATCTTGTCGGTAACTGATTTTACAGGTATTTTAACAGATTTTTGTTGTAATCTGCAAAGCAATTAGTAATGGCGACAACTGGATTAACTTTATCCTCTTTCATCTGTACAAGTGGCTAAGAAAAGGGCACTTATAAGTACTACTGACTACTATGCTTAAGCTCGCATTGTATTGCATTGTGTTTCGCAGTCAATATAATCTGTGTGTGTATTTGAGACTATTAAAGTCCTCTTAGAAAGAATCTCAATGACCAATAGGTACTATGAATTTTATGAGAGGGACCTGTGTGCGTGACTTGTCATCGAAATTAAAAGAAGAAAAAGTCCATCACATAATCTTCAAAGTTCAAAGTATATTTTAAAAGAAAGAGATATTGGCACCTGAGTTTATTGCCATAAGTTTGAAGAACGTGTTTAAGCATAAATAAAATACAATTGGACTTTTCTACTTGTTTGGTGATATTTTTCAATATCTCATAAACAGTACAACATAGTACAAGTATGCATTGCATCTATTTAGTACATAGTAGGTATTTGTAGTGTAGAGTGTAGTATAAAATATTCGAAAATCGAGTTTTTTTTAATATCCTCTGATTTGTCAAGTGTCGCATATTTGTCATGTGTCTGATGCCTCAAGCACAATTCTTATTGTTGAACTTGGACAAATCTTTTACTTATTAACTTGAACCGACCATATTTATTAGTACTATTATTTACTACTATCAGTACAGCAGTAGGTATGCTCTATTATATTTATTATGAGCTCCATTATGAGGGACAACAATAAACGACCACATAAAACTAATAATAATAATAGGTACTAATAATATTCGACAAAAACTCACAAATTGATCCTCAAACTCGAATAAGTAAATAATAACCATTGCCGGTGTGATTCCTCAAGAGTTTTCTGAATTATCTAATGGTATTTATCCTTATACTTGTACAGTACCTACATTGTCCAAGTATAAGTAGTACCAAGTGTACAAGTACCCTTCTCTACTTGGCCAGAAAAGAATCCTTTATTTTTTAAGAAAATATTTAAAACCATGTGGTCGAGTACATATATAGTACCTACTCGAAATGGGTAGTTTCCCCCACAACGTATAGGTAGGTAGTAGGTACTTGATTGATCAAATAAATAAATAAAAGTGGCCTTTTACACCAAGCCGATGGACTAAAAGCTTTTTCCAGAACTGCTGTTAGCACCTTCGGCTATATCCGCTCAAAAAATTTCAAATTTCCAGCTCAAAGTTCACCTGAATAAATTTTTTTTCACAGTGATCGTTTTGAAGCTTTATTTGTTATTTACTTAGGTATAATACATATCAAGAAACCTAGGATGGTAGCTAGCATTTGCCTGATGTATGTTAGTTCGACACGACATTAGATCGAAACTTTGTCACAAATATGATAAAAAGACAATCTAAAATTCGACATGTCCTAAATCCTATATAGGCATATGTACTTTAATAATACAGAATATAAAACAACAGGTATCATTGATTTTAATATGTAAGTAGAAATATTTTATTCATAATCCATATCTGTTGTAAAGAATTTCCTTATCAAATAACTAAAACCGAGGTGGATACATTTTGATGTAAAGTTTGGTACATTGTACAAGAATCGATCTAATGTCGTGTCGAACAAATTGTATCGCCCTAATGAACCATCTAAGCAGTAAATATATATATACCTAGTACTAGTACAGTATTGTTGAGCTAACTTAACCTTAACCGGAAATGAAGCTCAATAATCAAATAATGAAAAGAGCAAATATTTGACTTAAATTACTATTGTGAAAGCGATCATTCATAAGACTTTGATTTTAAGAGAATCTTTCAAGGATTCTTTTTTGAAAGAAAAAAACCTACTTGTATTACATTACCTTATAATGCTAGTGGCTAGTACTGACATTAAATATATTTACTACTAGGTACATAGTATGTATGTATAAGTAGGGAACCTATGCTATGTAGGGTACTTGGCACTTGGGCAAGTTAAGTAGGCTGAGCTGAAGTTTTAAGGGGTCGTTTTGAAGGTAGGTAGGAAAAAAAACGGAGACTTCTCGGAGGTATTTTATGGACATAATTTGTTTTGTCAGTGTGTAATAATAAAATGGACTTGACTCGGGAAAGAGCGCCCGCCGCTCCTCACCTATACCATACCACCTAACCTAGTATCTATTCTGTACATATTAGTTTATGTATATGTAATATGTTTAGGTACTTATTATTATTATTAGGTATTATTCTATCGGCTAGTAGTACAACAACAATGCCAATAGATATTATGTGTACAATGAATACCACCATTGAAGTACAACAATGCCTAGCCAACAACATCTTCTATTCTATCACACTACTAGATTCAAAGTAAAAGTATATCGAGATAAGTAGATATAAGATAAGTGAGTACAACTACAACTAAAGATCGCCCAAAGGGCCATATACTTATAAGTACCTACTGCTGGAAATAAATATTCCTTAAGGGGCATATAACCACCTATATTCTCATATAAACCAATACCTATTAACTTAAGAGGAAGCTCAAGTTCTCAAGTAATGCTTCTGCCAAATTCAAAAATCTAAATCAATTTAAAATCTAAATATCTAGGTTAAATACTTAAAATGATATACCTAGCTTCACTACTATTTTTCAAATCAATGATCTACAATTTCAAAAAATTACATTTTTTAAAAAGGCTAAAAATGTTCAATATAACAAAGATCTATCTTACAAAATAAATTCTGAAAATTTTGGAAAGATTCGAGCGGGTTAAGAATACTTTTATAATGAAAATTGAGATTATTTTGGTAATTTTTTATGACCTAAGGGTAGGATTGCTTGTAGGATTTTCAAATACTGTATAAGAAGATAGGTGTACATATTGATATTTTATAAGGCCTGGGTGTGGAGGAGGTCCCAGAAATTTTCTCGTCTCTCCTTAAATCCCTCTTAGCACCTAGCTGCCATTACATAAGCACATAGTTGTTGGTACATATAAGATACAGAATAGTACTAAGGCACAATGTGGCCGTAAAATCTTCAAAAAGATTTTCTACATCTATAAAAAACACACTTATCTATATTCTTGAGATTCTGAGCTTCTTAAAATGCTTCATATTAAAGAACCCTGCTCCTAGGTCCTTATCCTTAATTCTTAACTAAACAGTTTGTTAATCTTTTATCTACCTAGTTTATCTACTCGTACTAATATTAGATATTATACAAATTTTTATGATTCCAAGTCATACATTTGTATTACTTGTAATAGTATCTGTATATATCACTATTGTTATATACAATGTATATGCAAAATAACCTTTTACATTATACAGATAGTATGCAAAGTTCAATAAATGGATTTACAAATACTTGTTAGGCTCTTAGGAGCTCTTAGGACAAATCAGGATTTTTTGTAGATTTTGTTTATCGCTTGAACTAATGAGTAAATTGCAAGATTTGTATCTCGTTTTTGTTTTAGACTTGCTTCAGAGCAATTTAGAGTTCATGAAAGTTGAATGCTTAATACTTGACCATCTGACAAGTTCAATATATATTCCATATTTTGACTTGAGGATTTTTTTTATTAGGTATGTAATGTACTATGTACTTGTGATTGAAAGTGAGCATAAATTGCAAATTTTTCACTGTCACTGTAATTTCTAAATAAGTATGAAATTTTTGAAATATGTAATAGGATGCTTATGCAGCTTGAGGCTTTTCCTTGTAAATGGTCATAGTTTGAATTTTAAATTCCTAATGTCCAAAATTGAAAAATTACATTCATCAATACCTTTTACATATCATTAATATTATAGTATACCTACTAATGGTTAGCCTGGTTAGCACTGAAAATCATATTTATTTGAAGTTTTTCAAATTATATTTTTAGAGAAATCATGACCTTGATGAATAACTTGTCTCGAGTTACTATTCAATTCCAATTATAATCGATATTTACATTTACATTTAGGTAGGTACATGTAAATTTCAAGTTGTTTTTCAACTACTAAACTTTTTGCAGAAATGCAAATTACAAATTTTGCTGACTGTTTTCTACTTTATTTTCAATTTATATTTAAACAAACATTTCGTATAGAATATTAGAATTAGAATCGACCTACTAAATATGAAATTTAATACCATTTAAGATCTCAAATGTTTTGGTTATGCATATTTCATAAAGTTTCTAAATGAACAAAGAGACTGATAATGGCTTTTTCAAGTATAAACAAAGCTAAAATGACATTCAACACTATTTAAATTTATATTTAAACAAATGATTTTTGCTTCAAACTTCAAACTGTACAAAATTCTAAACCTTATGTAAACCTATAGTGTAACACTGTGTAACTTGATTTAAAGTATTTTAATAATGTTATAGACTATGCTACTTTGTAATATGTATATGTATGAGACTTACGAGTATTTTGATTTTTTAAAATCTCTTCTGTATGTGATATCAGTATTACGAATACAAGTAGAAATTTCGAATCGGCGACTTCAAATCTCTAATTATCCAAATCAGGGGTGATTGTAACTGATGATTACCTTTTTTTCTTTTGGTAGCAACAAAAACACCCGTTGATGCTAAATATGTATTAGGTTTAGGTACTGATAATATAAACTGTTAAGTTAAGAAAATTTCATTTCTTTCCCTGTTATTTACACAGAAACACGTATTTTTGCCGACCAAAATGTAATTTTAAATATTTTAAATTGATACTACCTAGAAGTAAGTACTATAGAACATATTACCTACAAATAGGCTGAACTATCTTTTAAAATTTGGTTGATATCCAAATAATTTGTAGAAATTTATCGCAGGTAAATACTTATATTTCAAATTTCAGGTAGTATTACATAATATGCTGGTAATACCGATAATCGTTATTCTTTATAAAAAATATTTCATAAGATGCTTGTATAATTTGAAAAACATCATTTATATATTACTAATACTACTATGAATCTTGTAAAAATTTGTAGGCTGTCTTATTAGCATAAAATTTTATTCAAAATCGTGACCATTAGTAAATAAATGCACATGAGATAATACTCAAGTCCTTTGAAGATAGCATTGAGTCAAAAAAAAATTTTACGATGTTTGAAATATCATATCAATGTAAAGATCTGTTCTGTAATGCACCAAGTCTAAGTAAAATTTTCTGTTTATACACACAATCAGGTTCAAATTTCAAATTAATGGAAATTTTCTCATATAGTATTAATGGTGCTAACAATTTCTAATTTAATCGAGTTAACTATACAAATTCCTTGTAATTTTCTGAATAAATATCTAGATATACTATACTACATATTCTACTGGTATATCAGGTGTCTGTATTCCCTACAGTATAAATAGGAATTTTTTTTATAATATTCATTCAAAATTTTGAGGATTTTAAGAGGAAATGGGCGAGACCACAAATCGATTTGAATTTAGAATTTGAGTTGAATGAATAGTACAAATGAATGAATGAATGAAAGGACTTTTTGCAAAAGTCAAAATATTTGGACTTCTTATTAGTTTAGTGATAGATTGTAATTTTCAAATACATATTATAGGTACTGATACTAGTCATACTATACCAGACTAGTGGTAATAGTAAGTGTGAGAAGAATGACCAAGTGGGTGTTTTTCAAGATACATTTTCCAAGAATTTAAAAATAAGGGAGAAATTGAGAGCAAAAGTATTGTACTTACCAAAAACCATAGGTCCCATTAGTAGTACCATACCATAATAGTACCAATATGTATCCGAAATTTTGAGTCTATTACTATTTAAGGAAAAGGGCACAGAAAGAGTGGGAGTGGTTTCAAAAAAAAATTCAAAAAAAAATGTCCATACTATACCTATAGCCTATATTCAAGAATGAAAGATTTTTGTGATCCTAACTCGAAAATAATACCTAAACATCAGGCCAAAGTCAAAAACCAAAATTTCAAAAAAATGAACACAATAAAGGTGAAAAGAATGGAGGATCATAGACATCCTGCAAGAAAAATTTAAGAAACTGGTCCATTTGCACAGTGTAGTAGTGACAAGTAAACATATACCTTATCTATCCTTGATGTTATATAAAATTCAATTAAAAAAGTTTAAATTTTTATTTAAATAATTTTACTTGAAATTTTAATCCGTTTTATAAGAATTAAAGAGAATTTTGGCCCTTTGTAATCTGTAGTTTATAATATCATTTTATCAAATTTCTTGTTGAAATACTCCGTAAAGATACTAGAAAAAATTTTAAATTGAAATTCGTGTCTAACAAAAATGGGATGTTTACTTGTATACTGTGTTTTGTATGTACTCGTAGTATGTAAAGTAAATGTTTCTTTTTAGACTCTTGAGACTCATTCATTACATTTACTTGTAGATATATCTAGAGCATATTACAGTACATTAAAGTCATAAAATAAGGGAAAAAACCTAGTTACATTGTACAATGGGCATTATTGTAATCTCTTGAGTCAAAAAATGAACAAGAAAGGTTGAATAAAAGAGTTCAGGATCATCAGAATGTGGTTTATGGTTGATTCGGATTTCTCGACTTCTAAAATGGAAAAAAGTTTTTTTTTTCAAGTATGGTTGAGGCCCATGGCTCAGCGGGATTCTCGACAAATTCTTCCAAGTCGAGTCGCCACAAAACCGACATAACATAACCAACTTACATAAGCATTTTGTTATCATTTTTGAACTCTGTTGTACTATTTGGTACAAGACACCCACCCTAGCCTAACATGATGTATGTAGTGATGAGTATACGTATGTAATATATTTAAAGCAGTACCTAGTACCTACTGGTACTGGTATGTAATAGTAGGTAAGTACATAAATTTATCTTCAAGATGGGTTTTTCCTTTTTATTTTATTTTATTTTATTTTTTGTACTTTGAGTATTTGTGAGGCAGGCTTATGCAATGTTGTGGAAATTGTGAATGCTTTTCTTCACCTGGAGGATCCTCGGAGGTCTCTCATACTCTTACCTAGTTAGTAGTTAGTAGCAATGTACTACCGATAGTCAATAGTAGGTAATAATAATAAGTGTACGTAGTAAGTAATACATGGGACACAAGTAGTAAAAGTCTATTGAGGGATTTTATGAGCCACCAAAAAAAAGTCAAAGTCAAAGTCAATTGTTTGAGCCGACACACAAAGACCACAACTTAACGATAACTAATGTGCCACTAAAATGATCTACATACACAGCCCGAGTTGTAAACAAAGGTAATATAATAGT
The DNA here is from genome assembly GCA_034699045.1 of Nanhermannia cf. coronata Gr-Ori-00579. Taxonomy (NCBI): domain Eukaryota; kingdom Metazoa; phylum Arthropoda; class Arachnida; order Sarcoptiformes; family Nanhermanniidae; genus Nanhermannia; species Nanhermannia cf. coronata Gr-Ori-00579. The sequence goes on from JAQIXA010000975.1 coordinate 10,137, forward strand.
GGTATATGAATAAACTAGATATTCATTGTAATAGTTTCTTGTAAGCCTGACTCTGATGCTCATAAAAGGTTAAAAGTAGTCTAAAAGTCAAAGTATTAATCATAAAACAAAAGTACATTACTTCAAGTATAATAGTACCCTACAATAAAAATACTTTCAAATCGTGTGCTACGAATGTAAAAATCTTGCTAAATACTAAAGTACCTAGACTAGATAGTAAAAAGTCTAATTTATATAAGATTCTAAAATTTTAACAAAATTATAAGTTGCTAAATGACAATTTGATTTTAGAAATATAAATGTACTAGCTCAGACTAGCTGTGTCTACTGGTTGCGGTTTTTACGATTTTTTAGACTTTGTAAGGACTTACCAGACTTGACGGAGCAGTGTATGTGGGCCCTTGACTCATAGTAGACCCAGTCGAATCCCGCTTCAACTGCCAGCCTAGCCAGCATCCCGTACTTGGACCGGTCCTTGTCCGAGGTGGTCAGGTCAACTGCCCGGCCTTCGAAATGGAGGGAACTTGGTGCATGTAAAACGTCCTCATCCCAGCCCTCGATCACCCTGAGTTTGACCCCTGGCCACTGGTTCATCACAGATATCGCCAAAGTATTCAATTTCTCCTTGCACCGCTAAAAAATTCAAAAAAATTCATTATTTTAGGTCAAAATTTCAAAAATCTCATTTAAAATTAAGCAGGATTGACTAGAACTAATTTTTACCAATTTTATAAAAATTTAATAAAAGTTTTCTTTTCCTATTTTTTTAAGTCAACCAACAATCATAGGTTTTTTGGTAAGTTTTATAGAAATACTTGTACAGTATAGGATTCGCTAACTAAATACAAAGTGCCTTAAATATATCTGAAAGGACTTAACTGAGACTGTAAGAATGTTATATATACTTATCCTTATACCTATACTTATACTTATACCAATTGCATATCTATAGTAGGTACTTTTTAATTTAAAATTTGAATTTGAGCAAATCATGAAAGTTGATTTTGATTTTGATTTGACAAGAAAAAGGCTTTTTTTTACAAACAACAAGATATACATAGTGTAATAGGTCTAAAAGGCATTTGAAATTTCTTTCAAAAGTACCGACCATTGAAATGGACTTTCTTCTTCTCTGCAGAGGTCCGAAAAAAAGACCATCGGGCCATTTTTTTTTCCATTCTTTTTGTGATTGTGGATATCCTTGGTTTGGTTTCGTTTGGTGCTGGCTGGTGTTTGTCAAAGGACTTGTCAAAACATTTGGATCTTTTTGAGTCTTTTTCTCCTTAGCTGACTTTTTGGAATTCAAACTAACCAGTAGTCAGTAGGGGTAGGGTATAGGTACTATTCGTACAAATATCTAATTGTAAATGTAGGTAAAAGAGCCTTTTTACTTACAAAATCCATTTAAAATTTCAATGTTCTCACATTACATCCTATCCTTATTCTATCCTGTGTACACAAATAGCTAAGCTAAACAAATGATTGAGAAAAGTTGAAAAGTTTCTCATTTCTGAAGGCTGGACTAATTTTAAATTTTACCTACCTTTTCAAAAAAAAATTTATAAGATTACTTTTATAAATATAAATATACGAGATATTCGTAAGATAAACTTTAATGTCAGCTGTACAACTAATAGATTAGCCTTTCAAGTAATTTATTAATTTGATTTTAAAAAATGAGTTTTAGATTTTTGAGCAATCTAAAATTGTGATGATTGTTAAGATGATTCGATGGTTTCTCTGAACCAGAAAAGAATTTCATATTGTAGATAGTATAGGTATATTTAAAATATACCTATCGTACATAGTATTATATTATTGAAAAATTTTAAAATAATAAATTTTTCGAAGAGAATTCCAGAAATTAGAGTAAAAATAGAAGTACCCTACCTGGTCTAGTTAGATAGATATTATATAGGTATAAAAGTAAATTTGAAAAATGAGCTTGAGGACCACCGCTGGTCTTCAGTGTCACATCGGATTTCAAGCTTCGATAATCACACCTCTAATTGTCTCTTTAACAAATCCCTACTACAAAAATATTGTGAAGAAAGCTTCTACTGAAGGAAAACTTGTTAATCTATTATCTAACTTATTAAAGTCATCATCTTATTCTTACTATTTGAAGTAAGACTTACAACTTAAGTCTCATATTGATAAATTCTTAGCCAAAATTTCAACTTGACTTATAAAAGTCATTTCTTATCTAGGTTTAGGGATACTACTACGAAAGGTTTTGAAAACTTTAAATTTTTTTTAGAAATACTTTAGGCTGACCAAGAGGTCTGAAAGTTTTTTAAAATGAAAATAAATTCATATAATTCCATGATTGTTGTGATTTTGTCCTAGATTTATAATTTTAGCTGAATTTTTAGCTATTTTGAAATGATGGATACGATTTTTTAGGTAGATTTTAGATATGATGATGATGATAACTTATATTATGAGTTAATGCTTTTCTTCAATTTCAAACTGACTGACTGACTGACTGGTTGTAAATTGTTTAAGTAAAAGTGGCTGATAAGATCTTCAAGTACAATTCAAGTAGACATTATAAGTGCCTCTATTAGTTGTAGATATTGAGGAGAGGGGCCTTAAAAACCCTATAAGTTTATACTTGTACGAGTATTTGAAAGCAGTTATAAATTTAAAAAAAATTTCAAGTTAAAAAATGTAAAAAAATATATGAGTGATATGATATGAATGCTTATCTAGTATTTCTTGGCAAAGTGTCGAGTAAATTGAATAATGTGTGATAATTGTGTTTTTTGAAGCGTAAAGTGAGTTTTTACGCCCAAATGCCTCGATTCCCCCTTCTTAGGAGGTCCATAACATTTTTATTCTTCTTAATTATTTGATTATATTAATCCCAATTAACCCTCTTTCAGCTTGTCTGCATTTTTGAATGCCTCACTGACTTACAAAAAAAAACCCTTAACTTAATGCCCATTAATGAAAAAACGACCCTAATCGTAAGTACCTACCAACTTATATTATTTGATATTTGAAATTATTTGTATTAGTAGATGAGATACCTACCAAACCAAGCTAAGGTATACTATATACTGTAAACCTTGTAAATAAAGAAATGCATTATCATTCTTTAAAAAATTCTTAAATCGAATGATATTTGCTAAAAAAACGAGTTGTCTATTTTGAAGATAGAAAAGTTTAACTTGATTTTATTATAAAAAATTGGAGTTAAAACCCAGTTTTGTTAATTTTAAAGATTTTGGACTTTTTTGATTTTTACTATTTTAACAATTTATAGGTTCAACAATCATTTTTTAATAAATATTTTAATTAAAACTATTAAAAGTGCTTGATATTTTATAATAGAAATTTTTAAAAGAAAACCTAAAATATCTAGAGTTTAAAATATTTGGACTGTTATTTACAAATCAAGCGATAATTTATAAAAAGATCCCTAATATTAAATACACAAATACTTAAATAAACTAAAATCTCAAAAAATCCGATTATTTTCAAAGAAAAATATAAAAATTCCAAAATAATTTTTTAAAAATCCGTACTTTGCACAATACTGAAGTTAGATGTTATATTCTACACTGTACATTATAGTATATATTAGACACTGTTTTGTCCATATTGTAAGTCAGTAAGTTAAATAACATTAAATGTATGTGTGATTATGGTATTTCGGTCTATTTCTTACTGGTACTTCTTGCATTACCACCACCATCAGAAAAAAAACCAACGAAGGAAAAAGTGACCCCCTTAGGACTTTTTCGACTTTTTGAGGAGTCTGAGAAGTCGAAGGCGTGGTTCCAAACACGATTTTATTCTTTAACCCTTATTATACTGAATACTAATACATTCAAAAATACACAAGTAGGCAAATGTATATAAATAAATAGATAGACCACAAAAATCCCAATTCAATGTTCAATGTACCTACTACCTACTACTGTAGGTAGTTCAGAATTCAGAATCAAAATAGTTTGTCCAGAAGTTCGAAATTTCTAGAATACCTTACTGTAATAAAATCATGAGGTCTCAAATTTCAAATCTCAAACTAAATCTGAACTTTTTTTTCAATCTCAAGATATCAAGTTTTAATCAAAAAAGTTTCATTTCGGCATTTTCTGCTCCTTACTCTTACCATTTACATAAATTTAGTAAATAGATTTAATAAAAATGTTATGATTTGATGAGTTCTACTGAGAATAAGATAAAAAAATATGATAAAGTGGGTCATTAATTCTAAACTGTAGCTTGTTTACATGTCATTGTATTTATATGGATGGGTAATGATAATAATAATAACAAGTAGTTAGATGGTTTTTAGTGATAATGAGCATACTGTAAATGTATGTACATATATATGTATGTATTATTATGGGTGTTGATTGAGAATGAAATCCATCGGACAAGCTGGCTATAGGTTCCCATACAACAAATAAATGAAAGAAAAGGAGAAAGATTTATTATACAGTGGCAATAAAGTTCAAAAGTAAAAGGTCGTCAAAATGTATTACCTTTAATAATACCCTATATACTGCCAGTATAACAAATATAATGTATATGTACTAGTACTAACTAGTCCACAAGAAGTTAAGAAGTAATTTCCAAACAAACTTTATTTTACCCTACTTACTTATATAGGTATACCGATATTCAGCAAGAAACTAGATGCTTAAGGAAAGGCAGTAAAATGATTATGATGAACATTATTATGATTATTATTTTATTGAGGAGAGAATTATGAATTTGTAGGTACTCCTATAGTACATCATAATACCTAGTAAATTTACTAGCTACATACATATTTATGTATATTTATACATAATACATATTATACATACTTGTAGATTTATGGATATGGATCACCCAAATTGAAAATTGTATGGTTTTGGTTGAAAATTTTGAGATTGCCCATTAGAATTAGAATTACTAGTACAGTATACATAGCTACAAAGGCTAAGGCATTTACAGCTTTCGTAATTGATTGATGAATGAAGATTAGTTTAGTAAATACTAGTACAAGTACAATTACAAAAACCAATATAACGGGAGCATTATTCAATATCTATAATTTAGGAAGTCAGTTTGTCAATTTTTCCCCAACCATGTCAATTATTTAGACATACTAAAAGATAGGTTGATGTCAATAAGGATAAGTCTAAATTTTTTACTTTTAGGTGCCAATTTTACTATGATAAAGAGTAAAGAGATATCCTTATTTTATTATATAGGTACCTTAGCTATAAAAAACCTTATTAATTTTATTTACCCAATTGTTTTTAAATTAAATAAAAGATTATGTAAGTAGTATGAAATTCTGTATTTATATGGTATATGTAGGTACATACAAGTTTTTAATAATCTGATGAAGTATACTGTAGGTATTTGACAATGAAATATGATTAAAATTATATAGAATTCTATTATATTAAAACCCGAGGTATTTCTTGTTTAATCTAGATTATGACTTTTCGGTAATATTAGCATATTACCGAAATACAGAATAATGTATTGAAAGCTATAATGGTAATAGATATAATTATAATTCATTGGTATTGGTAGTATCTATTTAGTCAAAAAAAATTTAAAAGTTTAAGGATTTTGAGAGAATAATGGATGGTAAGTTGTGATTGTTAGGCTGACTTGACTTGTTAAGGACAATGTTTTGAAATATTTATGACAAATGTCAGTCATCCCCTTCAATTCCTTCCAATTCTGCCTACATTTAAAGCTTGAGGTGGAATTTATTTATTTCGGCAAATGTTTTTCCCACAGATTGAAATAATACTTGTGCTGATTGAGAATTGAGGTGAAATGCATATACATACCTTACTTATTACTTACTATGCATGATGGTTACCACTAATATTATCAGCATTATTTATTTGTGTATTGTCTACTAGTATTAGAATTATAATAGTGTTCTATTACACATCATACAGTATGTTGTACCTAAATACGATATCCATTTATATCTTGTACCTACTTATAGTAAGTAAGTATAGTAGGTCGAAAAAAAAGGAAAATATTTAGATACTAAGATACCTTACCAGTACTGAATTAAGGACTGACTTTTCCTCATGGGCTGAAAAGACATGTCTTTCGGCTGTCAACATTTCAAAAACCTTCAATTTACCCACACAAGTATAAACTATGACAGATCATATCAAAAATGACCACCTTTTACCCACACTAATGTCTATAAACAAACCGACATACATATACATAAGTTCAGGATGGATGTTTTAAAATTTAAGCCCTTATTTTACTTAGGTATAATAGTTAATAGTATCAGTAAATGTACGATAATTCGAGTTTGGAAATTATTTTCGAATAATACTACCATCACCAACCTGAATACTAATGAATAATGAATCAAAAGATGATGATTAATGACACATTCTTAATACTATTCTGAGAGATCTTAAGAAAATTAAGTTCATATTATGGATTCTCCATTACTGGCAATGGATGTGGCTAAAACTCATTTTCCAGCTTTTTTTAAGTGCCAATAAGAAGTGCAATATTCACGTTTTTTGCTAAGTGGGAAATCATGTTTTCCATTGTTTTACAAAAAAATGTTTTGCAATTACTTGAACTTGAAATTGCCCAAGTATTGTATAATAAGTACCAACCTATCTAATAGCAAATGTTTTCACCCATGTACTAGTAACTCTATCTAAAATATGATTCTTTGATAATTAAATTTGTAGACTTTGCAGCCCAAAAAGTTTTCTTCTCTAGTCTTATTTTTGAAGAAAAAACCTCAAACCTCAAAAATAAAGTATACCCTTAAGACATAGAATTCCATTTGAAGTTGAACACGAATAAAGCCCTTTGCTAGATTCATGTATCTGTAGTTGTAAGTATGTACATGTAATATGAGGATTTAAGGGTATATTTCGGTGTAAAGATAGGTTTCTACATTTTTTCTTGGTTTTTTTTGATGGGGGGGGGACCTGGTTTAGGTTGTGATTGGCTGGCTGGCTGCCTGAGACTCTGCAATTACCCCCGAAGGCAGAGTAAATTCCACCGCCCGACCCTCGACTGACTCACTTGGAAAGATTTGAAATCTCCAAAGAAAAGATCCCATTTTTCTACCATATCATCGAAATCGTCTCCCAAGTCTCAGAAATCCACTATAATTCGAGTAGGTATCTAATGTAGTTAGTATTTAAGTTAGTAATATATGATATAGCTGAAATCCATGAGATCAAAACTTTACTTTTTTTCAAAGGGATTGAAGATTCTCCATCGCCATTACCAAGTCAAAAAATTTCCTCCTTTTGTTCATGAAATAAGAGGAGTTTTGGAAAAGTCGAACGTTTTACTGATTTTCTGTTTTGAGTTTTGAGTATGCCGATATTTGAAGCACCCAAGTCTCAAACAAACTAAATACCTACATATACCTATAAAGAAGTCTATATAGAGCCCAAGTATAAGCAGTTATGTTTGCTATACGAGCAAAGTGAATGATTTTTTAAATAAGTATAGGTTAGAGACTTATATGAAGGCCACACAAATGTAGGTACATATACATAATATAGTCTTATAGGTATTAAGATTTGAAAAGAATCTGAACATGAGATTTTGTTACTAATTGACTTCTGATTCTGATATGCCAGTCTAAACCTTAGGTCATCTGCTAACAAAAATCTTCAAAATTTGAACTAGCACAAAATATTTCTACTATTCTTAATGCGATAGTAGGTAGTTTAGTAATAGGTACTAGTTATTATATTGTAAACTAAATTTAGTTTAAGTTTAATAAGATTTTTGAGTTATTTTACTACTGTAATTTTGCTCCTTGGAAGAAATTTCAAAAAAATTGAAAGTTTAATAGTGTACTCTTATCCTTAGTACTCGTACATACTTTGTATGTATGCAGGTAGTTAGGATAAAGATAAGTATAATTGTAAGTAGTTTATAAAATTATTTCTATCCTATATAGAGCCAATATACTGATAGTGATAGTACGATTGAGAATTGACAAAGGGGTCAAATAGAGCGGAATGAAAAACCCTCAAATATTTGGCGGAAAATTGAATGAAATGAGTCAAGTGGGATTTGCAGTCTCAGTTATTTTAACCTTAGAAAATACAGAAAAATACAAAGTACAAATACCTTTACCCTCATGATTTTGTCACAGATCTGACCAGAAAGTTGAAATTTACCTTCGATATCAACTAGTTCTATTACAATTACATACATAGCCTACTACATAGATGTACCTAGTACCTAATACATAAGGTTTAAGCCTAAGCTCACTCCTTCCATCAAACTTCAAAGAAATCAAAGAGTTTCTCAATTGACAGCCCTGGTTTGCCTCAACAGGTTCACCAAAAGATTATTTACATTTTGGGCCATATATTCATAAGTACCACAAAGTTAGTACACTGACTGATATGATAAGTTTAAACTACTGGAGCTTTAAATCGTAGAAAATAAAGGGTTTTCATAATATTTATTTGTTAAGAGGAAACTGCCAAGAATTCCTTTGACTTGTTTTCCCCTCGAAATGTAAATTTCAAAGTTCGTTTCCAAGTCTCAGTCCAATGGACAATTGAGAAATGGAGAAGAAATCAGTACTTAAGTAATTTGAATTTGAGTCTGAAGAGTTAAATTTCTACAATGTAGGTTGTATATTTAGGTGTAGATTTAAGTAGATAAGGCGTCCGTTCTGTAACAGAGCTCATTCAGACCTCGTTGGTTCGAAATTTGAAATGAAATTTAAGCAAAAGGGTAAATTAGTAAGGCAAGTTTAAATATTATGGGCCCATTTCGGTTTCCCAGTGTAGACATAATCCTATTTCAGAATTCATGGATACCTTTGGCTTACTAAGAAAATTAAAATTCTTTCAAATCCTCTTGTACTTGAATGCAAGTTTATGTATTTTGGGAAAAAAACAAATAGGTATATCTCTAATAAGTAAATGTTTAACTATTACTAGTACCTACTGTATATGATTAGGTAAACTACTAGCTAAATATTAAATCCTAATAATGCAATCTTTCTTGTTTGAAAAAGAACAACCGTTACTTTAATTTAATTGTGCCAAAAATCCAAAATCATTACATAGTTGTATCCAAAAAATGATTATTTATAATAATGTTTTAATAAAATGATTCAAATTACCAATACTAGTAAGTTATCAACTACCTACCTATACCTACCTATAGTTATCTATATTGACAGATTAGACGTATCAGTAAATCCGAAATCTGTTTCATTTGTCAAATAAATATTATGTTATGAAATTTTCAATGCAACACTTTGTGGTAAGTAAGTACCTACCCTAATATTGTAGTAGTAATAGTATCTATTAGATCCCATCTTTTAATCCTTTAGTAAATAGTAAATGCTCACTAAATTCATCAATTCCAATGTATGACAGCTTTGATTTTATATAAAAGATAAGAAACTCAATTGATAAAAAGAGTTTATTTGAAACCAGGTAGTCTAACATTGAATTATTTTTTAGCTTGCCTTTACCAAAGAATTACTTGAGCCTAACTAAATGGCTTAAATAATGTCATTTAAATTTTATCTTGTACTTACTATTTGCATACAATTAATCACATGCATTTGGATATATGGAAAATAATTTGCCAGAAATTTTTAAAAATTGCAAAAATTAAAGTAAATTACTGACATATTTGTGTTCTTTATTTATGTTATGCTTATATACTTATATACTTATATAATATAAGCATAATTTAATATAAGTTATATTAAATTTGCTAGTGTAAGTAAATGATAGGTCATCTATTCACGTGCTAATAAGTTTGAATTAGGTAAGGTATTTTATATATAAATATAATGAATTTATAAAAATGGTCTCACGATCAGAGTTAAAGTTAAAAGTCAGTTAGGTAGGTATATATGTATTTATTTCTATTTACCAAAATATTTATAAGCAAACCAGAAACAGACATTGAACTGACAAGGTGAGGATTAATGTCAAAATCCAGCTCTTAAGAAGTTTTTAACCTCGTCAAAAATATTATTCTTCCCCTCAATATTCAACTTCTGATTCTGATAGGAAGGTTTAAGAAAATTTCAAACATTTAAACTTTTCTAATATTTACACATATATCAAAGTATATTCATAGAATTCAGATAAGAAAGTTGTATCCGTATTTTAAGGCTTGATCCTTTAAACTGAAAACTGAAACTTTATTTTACAGTAAAATTCTGATCTCAATTATTCTGTATGTACAATTATACTGTACTTTAAGTAGTGTATATCTAATGGAATTTTCTAAGATTTAATGTTTTACAAGTTAAAAAAGGCTCTTTAAAAGGAAAGTGATTTTATATCACTCAAGTAGCATTTGATGAAATGAAATGAATTGAGTGAGGGTCGTTTAAAGTTTTAAAGTTTTCTCACACTTCCGTAGACAAAGAAGTGTTCTTGGTAAGAATAAAGAATTTTTGGTAAGTACCTACTACTTACAGTACTGTTGTATTAGATATTTATATAATAATTGTATAACAGCACTAGGCATTGTGCATTAGGTAATTGAGTAAGTATAAGTGAAAATTTTGTGTTGAGATTTTGTGAAGATTTTCGAGAGTTTCTCATGAGAACGAGGCAAAAAACCCTTGAAAAAAATCTCGAAGGAGGAATAGATCATATTGTTTATAAGGGTCCTTATAAAAACAATCATCATCGAAGGAAATGGAATAAATTCCCTTGGTTCTACCAGTACTGCTAGCCAGCACCTTTAAAATTACCTACTTATGATGATATTTAGGTGGAAAACTTGAGAATGAATGATGAATGAAAGTGCAAGGTGCATGAGGATCATCATCGATGCTTTTCTTACCCCTAAATACCTACTTAATATATTGGTAATATAATAATTTAAAGGAATTGTTTGTGTCCGATTGATAATTATTTATGGAGGTTTTTATTGGGTCGTAATCGGTGGACTTGGCCATCAACCTATAAGCACCACACTAAATGCTGCGATATCACCATCCATTCGATTCAATTTTTCTATTTGGGGTCATAAAAAGTCCCGTCAGTGGTTTAAATTTTCCCACGATTCACGGTAGTAACTATTATAGGATATAAGACAGGTATACCTTAAGTAGAATATCTTATAGATAAAACTCAAGAAAGATAGTGGACAGTAAAGGTGAGTGCCTCTGTCAATCGGTCAAGTTAATTTACAACCAATGCGGCAATCACCACAAGTCACAACAAAGCTAAGCAAAAACCCAACAAAAAGGTCTATCGAAATATCCAGCAGGGTTGTTGTTGTTCTATTTCTATACCATTTTAGTACTGATTTTGGTTTTTTCAAACTTTTTTTTATCAATTTAGTTCATAAATTTTTTTAAAATTCTCCATAAATAATTAACCTATAAACTATTTTCCACTGAAAATTTTGAGCATTTAAGTAAGTAGGGTACTCTGTAAAATTTAATTTCAAAATTTCTAATGAGATATGAGATGATCTGCCTATGGCTGCGGGATATAATGGAAAATCTACTCTTTTGACTAATTCAAGATCTTGATCTTAAAAACCATGAATTTCAGAATTTTCCAAAAACTCGATTTTTTATAACCCTGAAATGTGCATTATTTGCCATTGCTTTGATCGAGCTTCCTATTAGTATACCCTATACTGATACCTTATTATGACCATCTAACAAAGGCAAAGGCTACTGATATAAATGAACTAGATAAGAGGTTATATATCTTATCCAAAAAGAGATTATGGAAGACTGACCAAGGTGCAATAATCGTAATTTTTGGGTTCCTTGGTCCGTCCACTTACTCACTCAAACTCAAAGTCAAGTTGTTGCACCAAAGACAACCAGAAGAAACCTGCAGTTTCCCACGCCCCTGATATCCATACCTACAATATACCATCATACCCATGCTTGTTGGTCCAACAAAATTTCCGTATACCTACAGTCTAGCTACAGTATCTTATTCTTATTATACTACTACTTAAATGTTCATAAGTAATACTTTCTTTAGTCTTTCGACATGAGCATGATACTATCTACTAGTATCTTTGACCAGCTAATACCATCTTATTATAAGTGAACTACCTGGTTGGTGCTGGTAGCTATTACTATTACTATTATATCGTAATGGGTAATATGGGTGAACAGAACAGGAGATAAGTTAAGTTAAGTGCTCCCCCACCACCTCAATCCTCAACGACAACCGAAAAAACCAAACATGCACTATTAATGTACCTAGTACCTACCTACAGATACTAGTAAGTACCAACTGGTTATACTCGTATAGAACCTGTACTACATAATATGTACGCATGTATGTACCTACTTGTTGTATATTGTGCATTCAACAAGTGGTGGTTAAATGTCTTATGGACATTTAATAGAAAAAGACAAAAGTCTGAAATGCTGTGAAAGAATCCTATTATTTTATGACCTTTCATCATCAACTGTCCTTTTCTACTCACTAATCCTCGATCATCTATCTGTTATAGGTACAGTACTGTACCTACCAAACATTCCTTGGGTAAAACAGCCAAAGTCATAAAAATACGACAGTGGAATTTATACCATTGAAATCTATTTGATTCTACACAGCCTGCCCTTTACCATTATTAGTAAACATATTATTAGTATTGCATTGCATTGCATTGCATTCTTTAAAAAAAACAGTTTTTTAAGTAAATACTGACTGATAGCTGATAGTTTAGTTTAGCTGAGGATATGGGGAATGAATGGATTCTATTTATCACCTCACATAATCCCTAATGAATGAGGATGAAATGAACTAGTTTATCTCCTCAAAAAATGAGATTAGGACCAAATGATCTACTTCCCTTCCTTCCTTTCTTCTAATTGTCAAAGTCAAAATACAGAGACACTTATAAAACAATTTTCTAAAAAAAATGATTTCAAACTTGTGTACGTACTTACTTTTTTTCTAAATAGATGAAATCCATATGCTGGCTAATTACACTTAAATCTTTCTATTGCAAATTCCTTTATACAGAGTATAACAAAATATTTTCAAATTCATTTTATTACGAAATCATATTTGAAAAATTTATCATCACAAATACATAAATTCGATAAAAATAGTTAAAAAAAGATACCTAGTATAGATATTTTGAAATTTTCAATAAAATTTGCTACATTTATTTCAGCTTATATTTACCTACTGATATTTTATCTATTTCATCAAAATCATGTTCTAAAATCAAAATCATCGACAATAATTTGCTCCAAAAACGGTTGTTGGAAAAAACAAAATCTCAAATTCAAAAATCATTAATTTAAAAATACCTTTGAAATCTTAAAAGAATAGGAAAATTTTCAAAATCAGGCTATCCAACTTAAATTTTAGATTTAGAATTCATGAGTACTAACCTGTGTCATGAGTCTATCGGCTCCAGAACCTTCATCATCTCTGAATTGAATATCCTGATTGTAGTTGGGCACAAGATGTTTAAATTTAGGATGTGCCCGTGTAATTTTCCCCTCGGAAAGTCCGGAAGCCGAGAGGGTATTTTCGGGCACATTCGGGACATGTTGTTTATACACAAGTGGGGTTAATTTTCGAGGGGCTCGTCGTCGTCCAGCACCCCGTCCTGGACCACAACCAAGTCCAGGACCCACCAGGAGCAACAGGTAGAATATCACCAACACTGTCCGAAAAACACCGACACTTTTGACACTTCCTCTAGAGATAAAACTCGTACTGTTTGGACTACACATTGTTCTAGAAATTTTACGAAATATCGATTCTGTACATCTACTACTACTACTAAAAGTATTAAAATTAGTTAATTGATTGATTAAATTAAGCCTAAAGACACGCCACAATTCTAGTCGAAATCTTTTAGAGTATAGATGTACATTGTCTTTATATGGGTGAGTATTCGGATCTATCGGACAATTAATTCGATGATCTTCGGATTCTTTCAAAATTCTTTCATTTCCTTCTCTACTACTATCAGTAGTACTTTGGGACAATCTCATCCTCCCCATTTTTGATTCTATAACTTCTATAATTATCCGTGGTTATTTCCCCCCTTGTTCATCATTCAGTCCCGAATTGTACTACTATCATATCGACCTTATTCAAGAAACCATATTTTTAGAATATTTTTGAAAACAAATCAAAATTTCTCAAAGAACTTATCACTTCCCTTCAAATCTTAAAAAAATCACTCAAAAACACTACAACCTCTATAACAAAGTATCTTCTTGAAAATACTTGAGTGCGACTATAAAGTAGTACTTATCTATAAGGTAATAAATAACATACCACTTGATACAATAAAACTTATAAAACTTATAAAATATTTTAAATAATCTTTAATTTTAATATGTTTGAAAATGAGAGTCGTATGAGTATAATAAGATTCTTCCAGTTATCTTTTGTCAACAAGGCTACAAGATATATTTGATAAAAATATAAATCTTACTTCTAAATCCAGGTACTAGTACTATCTAGTAGTAAGTACCTATAGGTATATGTATGTATAAGTATTGAGAACATTAACAAAATAATTAATATCGACCTTTCAGATCACACATGCACAAATACACAGGGCACAAGGCACTTTTAAGGGCCAAAAAAAGAGCCGGCTTGTCACTTGAAGATCAGGAAAATAAAATCGAGATGACTTTTGATTTCCTCGTGAGTTCTTTCTGACAACAATTTCAACTTTTCTTTTTCTCCAAAAAAAGTTGCTCAAATTCTGGTGGTGTTGGCTGACGAAGGGTGGAATTCTCCTATCTCAAATCTCTGAACTTGAATTAGGGTATAATACTTGTGTAGAGATAGATAAAAGTTTTAAAAGTAAGTCTATATCTACCCTATTAAACTACTATACTTACTTAGGTATTATACCTTACCTACACCATAGGTATGTATAAAACTTGCAGTCAAGTCAAGGTAAATTCATTGAATCTCTCCCTAGTCAGATCCTCATAAACATATATACATAATGTCCATGTAGTATCTTATGACCAGTTTAAAGTCTAAGCTATTCTATATGGATAGTCAGGTAAGTCATTTTGGTGGGGATTCTGTGATTGGTCCTCGTCCGTTTTTCAAGTCTAAGAATGGGTGCGGCAAACCCAAGGTGTTTTTGGGCACTCTCGATCCCTTAGATTATTTGATTTCAAATTTGAAAATTTAATTTCTTGTTTGTTGTTCGGATAGATTTCACAAATACGGAATTTCAGGCACCCTCCAGACCCTACATATTATCAGTAGGTTCTATATGTAGGCAAAAATTGGATTTTTACAAAAATCCTTTGATTTGATCTTTTTTGAACAATCTTGTGGTGGAATACGCAAGCTCTATAGACTTTTTTTTGAGATTTACCGTTTTATATTGCATTTACTTGTACTGTATTTATAATTCAGAGTTTTTATTTCAAGATTTTTATCTTAATTTGAGCCGTCAATTTTTTCATTGGTCATGCTTCATTATCATAAATAATTACGTAACAGTCAATTGTTTTATTAAATTATTCTAATAGAATATACTAATATTCTAAATTCTAATATTCTAAATTCTAATGCCTATATTTGGGCACTTTTTGAAAAATCAAGCAAAATCGACAATAATCTACATATCCGTACATATAAAAAGATCATAAGCCTCTAAAATTATGATTTTTCGTTAATTACAAGTACCTCTTTGTATTATTTTAGGTATTACATATATACCAGTGTAGTCAGCAATGTTTGCATGAAATTTGCAAAAATCATAAAATTATCTTAAAATTTCGAAATTTCAACTTTTAAATGAAGACAGTACCCTAGTAAATTGTATTTTTTATTTAAGAATGATTATTACATAAAGTTAATTTTTAATATTTTATAGCATTATTTATGTAGGGTACCCTACATAATACCTACCTATAGATATGATATATACAAGTAGTTAGGTTAAAATGGTCAAATATAAATAAATCTATTTGTTTAGTGGTTAGTCAGAGTTTGTTCTCTTTCCTTATCTTGAACTTATTCATTGAATGCCTCAATACTGATACTCAAATCGAAAACTTCATTCATATAAAATCATCAACCTTATCTTTTGATGAAGTAAATTATGAAAAGATTTAGGTACTTAAAATACTGCATGTACCTACTACATATAAGTACCCTAATAAGTATCTATATCTTCTGGATAAATTTTTTTTCAATGCATACAATGTATATCTAATTGTAAATATATTACTAAAGACTACATAATGTACTCGTATAATGTATTTCAGTACAGATGTTTAAGACTACTTTATTCGTGATTTTTATTAGAATGAAAGAATTTTTTTTACATAAATTCATTTTACAAAATTACTCAAGAGAATTGCACGAATTTCATACTCTTTTGGAATAAAAAATTATTTTTATTTTTTCAAGTTTCAAAACTCGAGTTATAAATATTTAATAGTTGGAAAGAAATATTTGAGTTTTGAATGATAATGATAAAAAATAAACTCGAGGCCAAGCTTAAAATCCAAAATCAGAGCATTCATTATGAGTGTTTTTTTTTTGTAAAAATATAATAAGAAAATAGCTTTAGCTGATCTACATTTACTAGAAAAAATACAGGAAATATTTGTTTTTTAACATTTACAAAATAAATTCTAGTTCCATTCTTTCAATTTGTTTACTTTATCAGTTAAATTTTTTAACATTGTATTAAATTAAACATAAGTTCCTTTCCTACTAAACTTTAATGGCTGAATCATAGATCTTTCCTTATAATATGTTATATTTGCTTGTATCTGTATTGTACGTACTGTACGTACTTTTGCACTTGATACCCTACATTTATGGATTATTTTTGTAGTAATTTTGAAAATACAGTATCTATGTACACTAGGTTTCAAGAATTTATATGGGGTCTTCAATACAAGATTCAAATTTTATGTAGCACCAAACTGATTGAAGTAGAAAATCAAAGGATAGTAGGATAGTTCAATAAATCCGGAGAATATCAAATTATGAAGAATTTATGAATTTTTTTTATTTCATAAACTAATCGTAAGTATATATAGTATAGGTATTAATTCAATATTTTCAGAAAAGTTTGTGTCTTTGATTCAATCGACTGCAAGTCATAATCTGTATCTATGTTATATTTTTAAAAATTTCAAAATTTGTTTATGAAAATATATTATTTTTTTCATATCATTTATGTTTTTGTAGGTATATTCATTATGGAAAAACAAAAATCCAATTTAAGGACATGATATTTACGATAAATTTTATTGAGAATTGAAAAGATTCACTTATAAAATTGATCCTTGAACAGAAATCGAGTTTTTATAATTTTTGATTTATTCATTTAGTAAGTAGGTTTATAAGAATGTTTTATTTTCTAATATATAATAGGTATATTTATACCTATATATTTTATGTTAGTTTTAAAAATGCAAATATTGAATAATCAGTCAAAGATTCAATCGAATTCAATCGAGTTAATTTTTGTGCAAGTAAAATGGAAGAAATGGAAAGTGCCTCGAGCCAAAAATTATCCTTCTCATTCTCATGATACTATTAGTTACTTATTATTACGAAGAAAGAAGAAGAATCCAATCTCTCATTGGAATCTAGCCTCTACTTAAGTATGTATTAAGGTACGAGTATACTATGCACCTTATACAAATGTGTATCTCACCAAAAATCCAAAAATTAAACTACACACAGGTAATACATACAGGGAGATTGTATTATCAGTTTATTTAATTTGACTTGGAACTTGTTTAACTTGATTCTGGTCGAAAAAGAGCTTTTTCAGAACTCTGGGAGAAAAATTTTTCACTATCTATTCCTTACTATAAGTACCATATATTATCAAAGATGTATCTCTTATAAAATTGTACTATGTACCTACTATTAGTAGTTGTAAGTGCCAAGTGCTTCTAGTAACTATTACATACATAGGTATATGCATGTATTTGTATGTACCTACATAACTTAGGTAAATACAAATACTTCTAATACTTATCCTTAGATCCACATTTCTATTCTAATTCCTCTAAAAAATCTCAGATTTATTTCAATTTCAAAAACTTTAGCTTTGATATTCTGATTCTGAACTATTACAGAGTATCAGTACCTATTATCAGTGTATCAGTTGACTACAAGATCTTGAGCTTGAGCTATTTGGTTTTCTTCAGACTTTTCTTTAGATATAAAATGTATAAAATTGGATATTGAATAGCAGTTAGTTGGTTTCGAAATTGATATTTATGTAAGTTTCAATCGAGTAAGCTTTGGACTTACTTAAATTGAATCCAAACTCTGGGCTTTGGGATATTTTTACATACCTACATAAGTTTCGATTAAATTCATTTTTGAATTCACTTTAGATTTACATTGACCTAAATCTCATATTACCTACCTAACCTAACTATGAGTCCTTTATTTTATGATTTTTATATAAAACTAGAGTCGACTGATACAATGCTATATAGATAGCTTGTACAATTAACAATTAGAAAAAAATTTTTCTAAAATTATTTTTACAATACTCGTAATAGGAAATAAAAAACCTTTGTATAACTAACGAGAACATTACTAACACTTCCTTAGCAGTAGCCTTACTCCTATATGTATACGTATATACATACTTTAGATAATTGTAGGTAGTAATGTTCATATCTTAGATAACTTTTGAAAAGTTTAAAATTTCATCTGAAGACTTTGATAACAATATAGTCCGAGTAGCATAGTAAACTACAAGATTCAAATGGATAAATATGAGTAGTAGATATCAAGTACCTAAAGCCTATCTCAAATCTTCAGATCAGGTTCAAGTATATAAAATAAACTTTTCTTTTCCTAATGGGTTAGTAAATATCTTTTTTTATATAGGTATTTTCTATTCAATCCCTTTTGATCCCCCAACAAGTCAGAGAAATCCTTAAACTCGACTGGGCATTCATTGTGTGAAAGATCAGAGCTTACAAGCCATTTTTATTACAAACAAACCCACAGACTTGAGATTTTAAGAATACCTTGAATCGTTTTTTATTTTTTATTTTACCCTTCTACATTACCCATCTACCACTACCACTAATACATTGTAAAACATAATAAAAAATATAATACTCGTACTAGGTAGGTACTTACTGTGATCCTTAAGTCACTAATACAACTATAGTAGGCTCTTTAGTAGGCAAACTTACTACACAACAGTGTATTTATTAAGGGCATACGGTATACTTGTACAAGGGCTAATATTTCCCTGTCATGCTATGCTAATAATAACTAATATGTATAAACAACAATTTGTCTACCTTATTTTTTTATGACTAATATTTATACTACTTATGTAACCTTTTCAGATTAATCGAACATGATATCAACAGGTCATTTATTTAAAGCTGTCCTTAAAATTTTTATACAACTATTCAAATTTTGACTATAAAATGTTGATTTTGATTATTGCCATTCATCTTTGATCTTTGGAATTTTTTTTATAAAAATAGTAGTAATAACTTACTAGTGTACAGATATCATAAGGACGTTACTTTTAAATAATGTAAAATTATGTAAAATACATATTACAACCAGTAAATTTATTAAAAATTACAAATTAAAATTATTTACATATGATTTGACATTTTCGATAGAAAATTGAAAATGCAAAATCAAATTTTTGAACTTATCGTTAATTTGAATAAATCCTTATAAGTGCCCTATTTATAGCAAATAGTGATATATTGTACTGGAATATTTTTTGGAATGTAGGTTTAGGGAAGCCTAAGTAATGCATAAAATATCCTTACCTATTACTAACAATGTACGGATATGTATTTACAATAAGTTATGTTCTGGTTTGCATACCAGTAATATAGGACAAATCATTTGAAATTGTTTTTAAACAATTTTAACCTCAAAGTTATGAGCCTTGAAATCTTTATTCTTTTTCAAATCAAAAGATATTTTTCGAATACCTACCTAAACTGAAACTAAAAACTTTCAAAAGCTTTCAAAAACTCTACAAACTTTTTAGGCTTTTAAAATAACTAGATACTTTAGGTATAACTTATATTGCTTGATAGATAGCTAGTATTCTAATCATTTTTGTTATTCAAATCGAATAATCGAAAAAAATGCAAAATATTCCAGCTTTACGATAGTTCCGAAAAAGGAATCTGTTGAAAGGCAAATTTGATTACCTATGCATTTATATGTATTCTCTAATGTACATAGATAGAGATACATGTAAAACATACCTAACTAATAAACCTACTGCTACTATATGTAATTACTAACAAAAATACATTTACAAAAAATATTACATACATATATGTATCAATGTAGGTAGGTTTCATAATTCTCGTACTACAAGAAATATTATTATGAATTACTGCATTTTTTAATAACTTGTTAAATGCATACCTACGAGGGGAGAGCAAAGTATTCGCCCGTTTAGCTATATAGAGTTAAATTTTCAAATTTTTTTTTTGATATTCTTGAGAGGCCAACCTTTTTAGGAAAAAACAAGCTAGTCCAATGTTTCTGGCGGGATTCTATACCCTTCAAATATAATTCCAAAGTTTGGGCCTAAAAAATGCCTAAAACGGCCTCTTTCACCTCATCATCACTGGAAAATCTTCTTCCCCTGAGGGATTTAAAAAAAAGTAGAAACAAATAATAATCACAGGAAGTCATGTCTGGAGAATAGGCTGGATGAAGAAGTTCATCGAATCCTAAGCCCCTCAGAGGAGCCACTGAAA
>JAQIXA010000976.1:0-30819 GCA_034699045.1 Nanhermannia cf. coronata Gr-Ori-00579
GAATGGCGAAAATTTAAATTTTTGCCTCCAAAAATACATAATTTAACTGGACTTTTCCTAAGTCCCCATGTCTCGTAAAGGATTAAAAATATTTGATACTAAAATTATTTATACCCGCCTTTGTTTCACTATGTATGTACGTACATACATTATTTTAAATGAAATCCTAACTTGAATTTGGAAATTACAACTACAACATTAGGTAATGAATATATCGAGCTAACTTTATTAATTTTATTAAACTGAATTCTGAAAAAAATTAAAAATCTTTTTAGAAAAGGCTATTTTTGAATATATCTTATAACCTGTATAACCAATTACCAACTAATAAAATATCTGAATTGTAAAACTCATCAACGATAGTTTCAAATTTTCGTTATCTAATTCTAGTGTAGATGCTAATTAATACCCCAAAAACTCGTCATTCAATTTTTTTGAAATAAAATGTCCCAAATTTCAAATTACTTGCTACTACTACTTATCCAATTAAAATTAGCATAATAAACATTCACGCAATCACATAACTCGTTTCTAAATCTCTAAAGCTAAATATTTCAATATTCTAAAAATAAATCTTAAAGATTAATAAAAACTGTTGAGGTATGTAATTTTAGCATAATACATTACTATTAAGTAATATTATGCTTGGCTTTTAAAAATAAGTTCAATTATTTTTTTAGCTCTTGAGGGCCATTTGTCTTCAAAAAATCAATTTGGGCATAACTGACAACCTCCTCAGCCACTTTAGTAGGAGAATCCGGTGGAACTGGCGATGAGGATGATTGTGGCGAAATTGGAGTTTTGAATTGAGAATTTGACAGTTTTTTCGAGACAGGTGATGGTGCCACATGTTGGATTGAGGCATAAGTGACTTGTAATTGCTCTTCTTCAACCGATGTAGGAGGAAATAATTGAGATTTCAAAGGTTGTTTTTCTGGTGATTCCAAAATCCTTGACAAAGTCGATAATGAAGAAGAGGACGTGGAACAAGGAATTTGAGAGACTGGAGAAGTTAATTGTTGATCAGTTGAAGATGATACTTTTGAAGGAGTACTAGTATTACTTTGCTTTTGTTGCTGGGGAAAAAGAAAATTTTCTCGACTATTGTTGGTTGGACCTTTAAGACTTTGACTAAGCTGTGGATGCGATGAAGGAGTTCCAGCGGTTGAGTTTAAATTTAAATTAAAAGGTCCAAATTTTCCAAAAGGCGAAAAATTTTCACTAGCTTTAACTACTTTGCAGGCAGAGTTACTACCAGTGGTTGGTTTATTTCTATTACTGAAATCCATATCTAAATATCCTGTGTCGTCGTCAAGTTCCTTTAATTTTTTGAGATCCATTTGAGAAAGTTGTGATAATATCGAAGTTTCCGAATCCATAAAGTCTAAGTCACTGCCTCTACTAGCACTAGTACAATTCTTTATAGATATTGGAGATGATTTAGCATATGCTGATGTAGATTCTAAGTCTCTGGCTGTCGAAATTTTGCTATTACTAACATTATTCAAGCTATTATTTGAATTTGATGATGGCATTGTAGCTGTTGTTGTTGACGGATTTGAATTAATTCCACCAATATTTGAAGTTTTATTAATCCCAGAATCAGGAGACTCGATATTTCCTTGTGGATTACTTGGACTAATTTTGCAAAAGCTCGAACCAGCAGATAAATTATTTGATGCTCCAGCTCCAGGTAATGATCTTTTTCTATTGTTTGTAGAATTACTACTAGCACTACTACTATTACTAATCTTTTTACTATTGTGGGAAAAATCAAGTTCCATTAAATCTGAATCTTCATTTTGAGAAATATGCGTATGAGGTTGAAGAATTCCACTATTACTATTATTAGATGTAAAGTATTTTGGAATTGGCCATCGACCACCAGTCGATCCACTCCAGGAGCTACTTAAAGGAGCTACTTGCTTATTGTTATTTGAGGTATTTGAGGGCACATTTGATCCAGCAACTATGAGGTTCGAAACTGCAGTATCCGTCCTATTGATAATAGGTCTTCGAGGAACTTTGGTAAGTTGTGAACCAACTAAATAATACAAAAGAAAGTTTAAAAAATATCATTTCAGACTCAAAAATAGTTCTAGTGAATAAAAAATTTAGGGTACCTGACATAGCCCTGATTCTGAAATTTTCTTGAACAGCTTCTAAATGTCTTTTGCTCTGTCGAGGTTTTCCATTTCCCGTACTACTTCCAGTAGTAATTCCAGTTGATGAGGAAGCGTCAGACCGAGACCCGACAGAAAGTGCCCTTGTTGGCCGCAAACCATCTTCTAAAGATAAGTCAGAGAGAAGATATGAACTGACTTTATCCAAAGGATAATCTGATGGGGTTCCACTTTGTATACTTTCACTACTAGCTGGTGACATTCTTCGCATATCTATAAAAACATAAATAAAGTATGCCATATTAACTTAAGATTAATTTTTTGTTTAACTTATAGATTTATGTAAAAATATGTAGTTTAAATAGAATTTCGAGATATACGTTATTCATTAATCATTTCTCTTGTAAAATAATTTGATGAAAAATAAAAATGCTTTTGTTTTTAAACAAAACATTTGACAAAATTAAAACTCATTTAATCTTATCTTGACACAAAACAATTTATTTTTATCTCTTAAATAATTTTATTATTGATAAGAAAATAACTTACCATCATTACTGAAATTAAGTTTTCTCGTAAAATCCATATCTAGATAGGCTTCGTCTAGTAAACCAGCAGTAGAACAAGCACCAGATTCACTTCTAAATACAGATAGTAATTTATAGAAAAAAAAATAATTAGAATTATAGGAAATAAAATAAATAGATATCTACGTACGCTTACATAGGTACAAAAAATATATTTAGGTAATAATAAAATGTAATAACTACCTTTGCTTATGGCATAACTTATGTAATACTAATGATAAAATCTCAGATAGTAATTATCTGCCTAGCGATTATATTGCCTAAAATTATCTGCATAATGTACATACCTAATAATATTATTTTTACTACCTACCTATACCTACCTATTAATTAGGTAGGTATAAGAAAAAATATAATTTTTATTTATTTGAAAAGAGATTAGATAATTTATTTACCTTTGATGGTTAATAGAACCAGGCATCATAGGCACATAACCATCATTTTCTTCTATCAGACTGGAATTTCGGCTATGTGATGCAGACGCAGATAATTTTCCAGATTTGACACTACCACTTGATAGAATTCCACCTATTTAAAAAATAGTAAACATTCGTAAAAAAGTCGAGCTCTTATCTTATTATACATACATTTTAATTGAATCTATTATCTGGTAAAATACCTACTTACCTAATTTCTTACTATTTACTACTTATATTATATAGGTAGATAATAATTAGATAAATATCTACTAATACTAATTAGCTAATATAATAACTAGTCCTCAGTCTTTTATTGTTAATTTGTTATATCTGTAGTACTAGTTACATTGCTTATGGTTAGTGTAGTATTAGAGTATTTCGAGAAAACTGTTATCGAGTTAAATTTTTTTTAGACTATTATCCAACTAGTTATTATCCACCTAGTTAGTAATATACTTTGACGAAAAATTCCAAATAAACAAATTTCCCATTATTTTTCCTTATCATAAATTTTAAAGTACTTACCTATTCATTTTATAATAACAAAAAATGAATGAAGACTACATTATATCATCATACCATTACACAACTATTATTTTTACCCTCTCTTCTTGAGTAATTATCTGTAGATATTTATTACTCAAGGTTATATCAGTACTATTAACTATTACTCAGGTACCTCGTGCCAAGATATTAGATTTTTATGTACCATAATAAGTTTTATAAAAATAAACTGATTAAAAATGTTCCTCATTGACAGAAAGTAATTAATCGAAATAAAAATGTAAAATAAATACCTCTAATCGTGAGTGTATATGACACCTTTTAGAGATTGATGTTATTAATGTACTAAAGTTCAAAAAGAGTTATGATTTACCTGACTACCTATAACTTATAATCTATGTATATACTATTTATTATTTATTATCTATACCTAACCTACCTAGCTAGGTTAGCTTAGCACAAGTAATAAATAAAGATTTAAAATAAAATAGGACTAAAACTATTATGTCAGTTTAATAACTATTAAACTGTTAAAAGTCCTTTTATAAACGATAATAGCAATGTATGTATATAGGTTAAGTTCTTACCGGGTGTCATAGGAAGGTAGCTGCCGTTATCATAACAGGATACTGGGCTCTGGAGACTCTCGGAAGCATTGCTAATTCTTCCACCAACATCAGCATGAACACTTTTACTATGATTCATACCGATTTTAGACTCGACATAATCGCAATTATCTTGTGAGTTATTCAAGGGTAAAGTAAGATTTCCAGAACCACTACTACTCATTTGTTGGGGATGACTAGTCTGTTCCTCGCCTGGCTCTCCAGGGGACCAAGGGACATAAGATGAATCGTCATCTTCTTCGTCTTCTTTTGAGTAAGAATTTTCATAACCTGTGAGGCTTCCACCTCGTTGATGATGATAATGCTGAGATCCATTATTATTATTTTCGAAATCCATAGAATATGATGATGAACAAGAATCTGAAAACAAAATCGAATTCAATCCTAAAACCAATCCTTTTAAAAAAATTAATTAATTTGATATTACAAATATACTAACCTGTACTACAAATAGGACTCGAAAAGACATTGATAGAAGGTGTTGGTGTATGAATTAGTACAGGAGGACTAATTCCCGAGTATGGAATCCCTGAAAAGTTTCGTGAAGACGAGACAGATTCCGTTCTATTTCTCGGCATGTTACTTTCCACAGAATTTATCCTCGTAATTGGAGTTATGTTATGCCCTTGATTTGAGTAAGTCCATGTATTCATTCTAGTTCGAGGCTCTCTTTCTCTTGGTGGAAGTTGTGCTTCTTTTGAATAGTTTTTCATTGCACTATAAAATGAAAAAAGATTATAAAATTTTTAATATCCCATAAGTTGTGTATACCTAGGTATGTATTATATTACCTTTAATACATTTACATAAAAATCATAAAAATTTAAAATTATTCCTATTTAACTCACTAATCTTATTTAAAATCCATATGTAATCGTAATCGTAATCAATCAAATCAATCAGCTATTTTTTTCTTATCCTTCTTACAACATCCTTCTTATCTACATTTCTAGTAAATAATTCTAACTTGTTTTTCTCAGTATCTATTTTATAAACTATCAACTACTATCACAAAATATGTATGATTTAGCAAGTGATGTGTTGTTTGTTGTTTATAGTTCATATTATATTCATCACAAGACCAGAAATTGACAAAAATAACACTTGTGACTCCAGTAGCATATCTTTACTACCTACCTATAGAAAATTGACAATATCATAAATCAATAGATATTAGTCATCGTCAAGTTTTTCTATGTACAAAAATAAAAATAGAATTATTTATTCACATTTATAAAATAAACAGTAGTAATAGTAATGTAATAAGACAATAACTTTAATCCCATTTAATTTTTTATTAATATCCTGAATTTCGATTCGCTTTATTATCATTATCCTATTGCCTATTATTATATTATGGATATTAACATTACCATATCCATAAGTCATAAATTCATTTAACGCATTGTGGTAGTGGTGAGGCTTGTTTTTATTGAGTTGAGGGCTCAATACAAAATACATTAAGACGACTACCATTATTATTATGAATTCAGAATTCAATTCTATATGGATTTGGATATTCATAGAGAATTGAATATTGCCCCTACTAGCACTATACAATAATATCTTGAATATGTACATGCATATTTCATATTACATTATACATATATCATTTTATTATAAAATAATATACGAAGATTCTGACTATTTTTGAAGTTAACAGAAATAGAGTTTATTTTTATTTCTATATTTCTACATTGGGCATTATATTAGATATCTAGGTATATGAAAATATCATTTCGCAAGTCAAGTAAAATCGCCAAAAGAATACAAATTATTAAGTACAAATATAGACAGAAGAGCAAGACTAATATAGATCCTTGTTTATTTGCTTTCTGTTCTCTGGAAAATGTATATGCCTTGATAATGACCCCTGATCTTTCCATCTTTTTCTACGTCCTACCCTACCTAAACCAAAAACCTCCCACACAACATATTATATACCATATTACTTATAATATGCCTATTTAGTATTTCTAAAAGCTTTAAATTTTTGATTTCAAGCTCATCCATAATCTAGTATAAATAATATACTTCTAGTTGTAGTTGTAATATCGTAGAACATCTGGATTCTGTACATACGAGTATATCTTTGGCTCAATTAACTTATTAGTATTAGATTAGGTATTCTTTCTAAATAACTAATCTAATTACTAATGTAAATAACAAGTAGGTACTAACATATCTATGCTGTATTATAAAGTATCAATTATCAATAACTTTCTAGATATTAGATTTGAAGATCAACGATCCTATTATTTAAGTACCAATATAGGTAATACAATTACAATGCAATCAATACAATGTAATGATAAAAAGAGTTTTAATAATTAAAAAAAGATATATATCGAAAATATTCTAATAAAAACGAGTGTTATTCTTATGGAATAATGTTCTTGAATGTTGATTTGGCTTCATTGAATATTTTAACGAACTAATTAAACTATTATTTATAGTAGATCTTATACAATAATACTTTAAATTAAAGTATACATACTTAATACTTTATGTATACGTACCTACTGAATACTGTATACCTAGTCAATAGTATAACAATTAAAGTATATGTATTTAGATTACGACTAAAAGATTAAAGACTAGAGATATCTAACCGATTTGAGTTAAAATTTAGAAAGAATAGATAAAAATAAAAAATATACTTACTTGAGAATAGATAAATGCATATTTTGAGCTATGTTGTTATCTTCTGTTTTGAGACTTAACATGCCAGGACCCTAAATTCATATAAAAAATTAATTAAATAAACAAGTAAATAAAATGTGGATGTAATGTAAATATAAGTGTATAAATAGGAAAGAAAACATCCATAGAAGGTACTCAATATGTTTAGTATACATAGTATTAACTTTACTCATTACATTACTTTATTGATCTATTTTATTAAAAATTAAAGCTTTAAATATCATTTTCTTACCGTTGGAGCCAAACGTCCGAACTCGATATGAAAAAAACAACCAAATGTCGCATCATGGCTTACATTTCTAATGACATTAAGCTGCAAATTGAGAAAATAAAGAGGCATTATAAAAAAATATTTATCTCTTTTCATATTTTATCAATATCTTGACCTCATCCTACGAAAAGTAATTACTTATAAGATAAGAATGAGTAATATTATGTATAATTACTACATAATCTCAATTTATATAGAATTATTCTTTAAGCAATTCTTATAGATCTTATTCTTATTCGATCTAGATCCAATATTATGTATCAATCTTACTGAAAATTGGGAAATACCTATATATTGAAATATAAATTAGTGTAGGTTCTTGGATATGTATATGTAATATGTGATGTAATTATGTAATGCATACCTAATATATTTACAAGAAATTCTATTTATACTGGTAATGATATCTTTAGTCAAAAATATTTTATATAAATATATCCAATATTCTTTGCATTACTACACTGATTAGTTTACTAAATATTAAATATATTCGTATCGTATTCCTTAATACACTTAATGATTGTTTTTGAATAAAAAAATTGTGAAATTACGAGAATCAATTTATCAATAATATTAAAGTCTTTAAACAAGTTTGAACTTACAGGAAATCGTAAAATTCCGCTTTTCTCATCATGTTCCCCAACTTTTAATAAGGTTAGTTCTTTTGGCGTTAAACAAAGACGATAAGGTCCTAAAATATTTTCTTTACTTCCTATAAAAATAATTTTAAAAGAATATAGTAGGTATAATAATCAATACCAATACCAATGAACAAAATTATTTTATTTTAAAAGAATATTTTCTCACCTAATCCTTTATTAAGAGCAGTCACTATAAAAATAAGTCATTGTTTAATAAAATTTAAAATTAAATGAATGATTACAGAAACAGATGTTAACTAGTCAACAAATACTGCCTAGTACCATACTACTACTAGTGGTACTAATCCAAAATTAATAGAAAATAGTTAATATTGTTTAATTTCTTTTGCTTACCCAACCAGACATGTTCAATATGGGACTTTGTATTGGCAATTTCATCAGATTCATCTTCATCTCCATAATCACATAGATTATTCATTGTATTTAACCAGTCATTGAGTTCATTCTCATTATTCATTGCTATTCGTACACAATCATTGTGAGTGTGTAGAGCAATAGCTTGCTTACATTTGGAATCAGTTCTATTGATATTAAAGCAGGCTTTTAAGGCAATACTCCTGGAAAATTAAAAATTATTAAAATTTCATTAGAAATCTAGTCTAGGTAGAAGATATGATAATGATATGATATTGATATAACTTAAATAAATTGGAAAACTACCTAATTTTATTTTTCTTAAGGATAAATTGGATATTATGATATAGGCACCAGTTTACAAATAATATTATTAATTAATTATGGGAAATGGTTAAATAGGATTTTAGATTAGAGATTATTAACTCATTTGAAATTCATGATAAAAATATATTTAATTTTCAATTAAGCTCTCATAAAATATGACCAAACAACCAATTCCTAACAAAAAACAAGTAAGGTTAATTCCAATTTTTATTTCTCAAAACTTTATTTGACTTATAATTCCCATTTTTAATATATTTAAAACCAAAGATTAGAGCAGCAAAGATTAGGGCATTAGTAAATTCATAGTAGATTCATACTTCCACAAATATCTCCTACAATATTTTTTCTTACTATAGGTAATAGTAATGAATGAGTATTAGTATCAGTATAGGTAACATCATTATTGTAATAGTTAGTAGGTATATTAAGTTCTTACTTTCCTAATCTTAAGACTTAAGTTATAAGTTTATAAAGTAGGTATTAATAGATTATATGATATATACAGATCCAGAGCATCTAATCTACAATATTACCTATGTAAAAATACGAACACTGAACACCGTACAAGGCACAAGGACATAATTATATATTTGTAGTTTTAAAGTATTTGTTTCAACATTTCTTCCGACATTTCGGCGACAAACAAAATAAAATTAGCACGTCTTTCGATTCGATGATCTTTTTTCGCTTGTTTCGGTCGGTATTACTCGGTATAGTTGTGTTAATAAAATGAAAAGATTTTTACCAGGCCAATGTTATAGTTATAAGTGAAAATTATAAGATATACCTACCAAACTACCCCTAAACTACAGTATACTTAAAATATATTCGTAATATGGTGTGTTTTTTAAAAATAAATACCTAGTTACCTACAGAATATACTACATACTACATACTTCATATTCATACTTATATATACTAAGGATAAGTATGTAAATAGTAAATACACATAATATGTATTTTTATTTAAAATAAAAATGCTATATTATAGTATTTTTATTTTTATTTTAAAGTAAGGTTGGTACTGGTACTGGGTACCTATATCTATATACATATACCTATGTATAATAAAAATACAATACGATGCATTTCTAATGACAAGTTAAAATATATTTTAACTTAAAAGTACATATAAAAGTACATATATACCTTAAATATAAAGTACATATAATTGGTATAATAACCCATTCCAAATCAATTCTCCGAAATGCGTAGATATGAGTAGCACATAGTAAAGATAAATAAATAAATAATGCAGGTAGGTGCCTTTAAATAATATAATTAAGGTACCTACCTAGTTGATAGTAATAGTAGTAAGGTACATGCATTATATTTTGAGAGGCCGAGACCTTGCCCTTGTTTTATTTTAATTCAAGAACTAAAAAGTAAACAAGAGTATCTAGATAAGGTCTTATAAATTCTATAAAAAGGTAAAATAACTTAACTAGGTAGGTACCAAATAATATTTTATAAAGGCTTCAATGATTCAAAAATCAGAATCTTGAAGTACTACTCATTCTTTGAATTTATAATTTATTTTAAAAATAATTAAAATTCTGGAAATAATTCTTAAATCGTTGGAATTAAATACAATATGTACCTAGTAAGAGAAAGTTTTAGGTGAAAAATAAATCCATGTCGATTTACTAAAATATTTATTTTATATTATAATGTAATATTATAGCCTAATAAAATTAAAAAATTATATCTACACAAACACTAAATAATAACTATCATTTTTATTTTTTATCTTTGCTCTTATTCATAAAATCCTTGATAAAATCTAAAACATAAAAGAAATGAAATATTTTAATATACTAGCCATAATTATTATTAATAAAAATTACAATACTAATGAATTCAAAAATTTAAAATGAAAGTAGCAAAAATCTTAAGCAGTAGGTACCTATTTAATTATTTTTACTAGTAAAGTACCATGCAAAATTATTCATCATTTCATTGCTATTTAAAAAAATTGTAGGTCAAATAACCTTAGGATATCTTAGATTTTAGATTTCAAGAAAGAAATAATCGAGAAACTACCTAATATAAGTAGTGAGTATTAATAAAGAGGTAGTTATAAAAATATTATAATGAAAAATTAATAATAATACTAACTAGGTACTCATATACCTTATAGGTTATCCTTATACAGTAGATAAAATAAGATAAAATAAAATACCTTACTAACTTACTAGTTCTTAAGTCCTATAGTAAATAGCCGCAATACAATACATTTTTCTTGGGTATGATTGCACGACCTAATGATTTTATTGAAATGTACCTTAAAGATAGAGATAAGGGCTATGAATTATATAGGACACCGAACCGAACTAACCTCACTCAAGCAATATTATCTTGTCTTAATTATTATTCAAATATATTCTATAGAAGGTATTCTACAGATATTTATTTACCAAGACAAGACCATGTCAAAACCAAAATTTATTTTAAAAAAAATGATTGTATAGAAAGCAGAAAATAAAAAATAAATAAACTTAGGTATCTTTAGATAAATTAAGCTACACCTAGTTTTAATTTAGTATTAATCGCTATAATCGTAAATACTTTGTACAAACTCCAGGTAGACCGTTGTAATACCTACCTTAGCTTATTATTTATTTATTCTTATTTTTACTGACACACCGACCGACCTTATACTCGTAGTCGTAGTCGTATCTTTTTTGTACAACTTTTTTTTTTGTACATGGGTACATAGTACACTTACATAATACATATCTACCTACCTATACTACTTTGCTTTGTAAGCTCAATGGAATAATTTTTGTATTTTTTCCTTATTGTCGTTCCTTTGTGTATGTTTTTCAATATGTTTCTCTATTCCCTCTCGTCTCAATGTATTATACTTATACATAGTAATAGTAAGGTAAAAGGTAAAGTTATAATATTCTTTGATAGAGAAGGGAAATAAATAGAAGTGTGATCCAATTTCTATTATGAGAAAGCCGGTAGTGGAGTTAAGAATTCGAATATCAAATAATAAAAGAAAACGGTGCAGATGGGAAATTCTTTCTAGGTTCAACTAACTAGGTAAACCTATTGCATTTATTATATAACTATGTAAGTAGTAAAAATAATAGTCAATAGAATAGTTGTTCAAACATGTACATAGGTACCTAAATACTTTTATACCATACTTTTGTACTTGTACCTAACCTAGTAAAGTAGATTATGTTTTGTACCTAAAAATCCAGAACATGCCTAACCAAAAAACAAGTTAAAACACCTTTAATTTAAGAAGAAACCTTTATAAAAAGATTTTTTGTTGACGTCTTTTCAAACTATAGGAAAGGAAAAGGGACTAGTTCGCTATCAAGTTCGAAGTAAATGCTCGAATATTGCTTGGATACTTTATGAAGGTTCGGCCATTTAATATCAGATACCTGGAAACTGGAATCTAGATGATTTGATTAAAGACACCTAAAAAGGTTCGAAAAACTATTAAGTTCACCTTAATTTTTTTCGACTATTTAACTTTTACAAGTCAAAAAAATTAAATTAAGCATTTTTTTCTCAAGTGCTGCTTAGGTATCATCATCTTCTCGACTAAAAAGTATAGAATTCAAGACTAAAAAATGTTAAGTACCCTAAATACCTCATACTTAAGATTAGGATAATCAATATAATAAAATATATTTTTCTAGAAAACAGAATCTGATGAAAAACGGAAAATTTTTATTTACATCCTTATTCTAGTGTCTCGATTCTCGATACTAATTACCATTACTAATAATATAATACTAATCACTAGTTAGTTTAGTTTCACTCATTTCATTTCTCATTATATTACACGACTTATTCTTATTTACTCTTACTCATAAATAAATAAGGTTAGCTTAGCTACCTATCTCCAATACGGAATGCGATACCTTACCTATGCCTATTCCATTCCCTATAATATTAGCTTTAAGAGCTAATCGTAAGTAGTCACTGCACTGTACTAGCAAGTCACTAATTTATAAAATTATACGATCATAAATCGTAAACATCATTAATCACATATTTATTGACTTAAAAACAAGATATAAAGTGAAATAAGAAATGAAAAATCCAAGCCAAGTTGGATAATTATCCAAGGAAAACTATATATTTTTAGTAGTCGTTAGCATCGACTAGTCATTTAAAAATATGTAAATGTTAAATGTATGGAGATAAAATGTAATGCTTTTGAATTATTTAATTGGGAATAGTTAGTGAATAGTGAATAGACAATAAAATATTGTTTAAACAATATATTGATGGATAAATGATTGAATTGTTTTTTATTTATTAATTTATAAGAGCAATAATTATTAATAATTAATGTTGAATATAATGTTAAATTGGAATGTATTTTAATAATATGTATATGTACCCTATAAGAGGAATGTGCAAGCACTAATACCTATCTACGTAATGCAACAACGGACAATGGCAATAATGTACAGAAACAATAAATAACTTATAACAAATAGGTAGGTACTACAGAAAATAACCAACCACATCCGTATTGTACTTTTTTATGCACCTAATCCGAATCCTGTTCAATAATTTTAATAAAATAAAAGGCCTATACCTAATGAATAAAATTATGTAGTTTAATGCTTAATGCTGAATAATTACATATCTCATCTCATCATAGATAATTAAAATTTAAACCCATAGAAGATATAGGTAAAGCATATTATAGGATCGGTACACACTACACAGTACACCACACCATCAGTCTCAAGATCAATAACAAGCCATCATTCATTATCATTAAGTCCTAATTTCTAATGCACTAGGTATAGGTATTGGTATTAGAATAGGTATATATTATTTATTTATAATATGTAGCAGTTAGAATCTTAAATCTTAATCTAAACCTAAACTTAACTATAACTAAACTAGGTTTACCATTAGATAAAGATTTATGGTTAATTTATAAACTAGTAACTAGTGCAGATACAGGAGCTAAACTATCTTATCTAAAACTAGGTAGATACCTAAACAACAACTAACATATACCTAGGTACCTTTACCTTCCTTAGTCCTTATGTATGTCTTTGTTTTTCTAGTGTACCTATTATGAAGTAATAATTATCTCAACCACTGGAACTGGATAAAAATTAAAAGAGCGACCTAAACTGAACTGGAACTGGCTCACTTTAAGTCACTTTACTTTACGAATATGTACCAAAAACTTTTTCAAAACAAAAATTCATATTTTATTGACCCTATCATAATATCCTTATCGCGTAATTAGTTATTTATTATAATTTACCCTATGCCTATACCTATGCATTCCCTATTTATTATTTACCCTTAAAACTTTAAAACTTATATATATTTTGTTTTTTTGTAGATAAATTTTGTAGAAGTAACCAACTTAATCTTTACCATTATAAAGATAGGTATCTTGCTATCTAATTCTAACTAGGTAATACATTTTACATTACATTCTTTCCTACTGATATGTCGGTGACTATTTGATATCTACCTGTATACATTATACAGCACCAACATTATTCTGTGTGCGTGTACTATAATATCATTACATTTTTATAAATTATAAATAAATATGAATATGAATGATGATTTTTAGTCTACCTACACCTACCTATCTATATTTTATTTATTTTTGATATTGATGACAATTTCTTGACCTAATCTGAGCCTCACATTCATTACTAAAAAGCCTAATTATTATGTCCTGGTCCTGAAATTGTAATCTAGTTCAGTTCAAAGTTCAGGTCTCAAGCATCTACCTAGGTCATAGTCATGAGTCATAAATCATGTCATATTATGTCACCTACATATACATACACAAATTTCATTTCCTACATCATTATCGTTTATACTGTAAATTAATTCTAGTTACCCACTTTTTAAAATATTATGTAAATTAAGTGCTCAAATTCGATAATTAGGTAAATCTGACTGGTTAGTTTGGATTATTTAGATAAAAGGATAATCATCAGGACCAGGGCAAGATTTCATTTCATGAATTTAAATCTATAATCTATCTATGTCTAGGTATGTAAAAATAATAATCAAAAATTGGTACATATTTACTTTCTAGGAGGTTGTCCAAGTCTGAATTTCCGCTCATTGGCATAGTACTCAAGTCTTGCTGGTCCAGCTTCAGTCTCCTTACGTAAAACAAAATACTTTTTCTTTCCCTTTAACTTTTTAAGGTATCCAGATCGTATAACATCATCACTTGGTGAACCAGTTGGTGATTGCTGTTGTTGATGGTAATTTGTGGAATCTGGAGCGGGAGAACCACCACCACCACTAAAAGTTGTCATTTTATTGTTCTCAACATTCATACTAAACTAAACTTAAAAGTTCACATTTTTATGTAAATATTGTACACAGTAGTATTTTACTTAAAAATATTTATTTTTTTAAACACAACAACTTCAAGTAATTTAGATATTTTTCTTAATAAAAGTTAAAAGTTAAAACCATGGGGTATGGTTATTTGATGGATGTATGTATGGTATGGATAGGAAAAATATTATGTTGTCTTGTTTTTCGACGAGCGATGACGGTGAAATTTCTACTACGTAATATTATTAGTTTGTAAATGCGCGTAAATCCATTGAGAAATAGAAAAACACACCCAGCTCAGGCCAGGCAAAGCAAGCAAGAGCTAAAGCATAGCATAGCTCTAGCCCTAGCACTTTTCTGTATGAATTTCTACGACCCCTCGTTTTTTGAACCAGCCTCTTATTCATTAGCTCGCATTTTGGTTTTTGTTTGCCATATTCGCATCATTTATATTCCATATTCCTCATGGAAGTCACACTTGTATATAAAAAAGAGGGAAGGGAAGAGATTTTTTGCGAGAAGCGAGCACTTATTAGCTCGCACCGCACTTTGTCCGTCTATTTACCTTCAGTTACATAGTTGTCTGCCTATATATGCCTATCCAGAAGATAGCTCGAAATCATTTTAACCGATTTTAACCAAACTTAGCATAAAGGACCAATTATATGATTATATGGCCTTATAAGGGTCCAGTTCTAAGTTCTACCATTTTTGACAAAAAAAATTCAGGTGACCCCACTCCCGCCGACATTCTGAAAATTCAAAATTAATTAAATATTCAATGCTTTAAATTCCTAGCACCTTCAGAATTAATTTCAAGAAGTTTGATTAACTTTAATATTCATATTTAATTAATTAATTTTTTAAATCAATTTATATAAAATTCAATAATTTTGTAAAATAATAAAGCACACAATACATATTTTCAATGCAAATGCAAGTAGTTAAGATTACTCGTACTAACGAGCTTCAAGATGATGGTTGGACTCATTGATTCAATTTATAAGTGGGAAGAAAAATATGTACCTACTACGTTTTTGTCCTTTTATAATATTAGGATCTTATACATCAAAAGATAAAATCTACGAGCCCTTATTTTGTCCTTTAAGTCTTAAGGCTAGGTCAACTTCAATAACCTAAATTATCTAGAATTAAATAAATGAAGGTTTGGATGTAGGTAAATAAAATAATAGCTGTAAATAAATTATTATTAAGCATTTAATATATTCATTTAAAATATTCATCAGATCCGTAAGTTCGTAATTCGTAAGTTCGTAGTAAATAAAAGCTTGTATAAAACTCAAGTTTATATCACTAGACTTGCTCGGCGCATCTTGTAAAACGCAAAAACATTCTTTCATACATTCTTTTGAGCTTTGGGCTTAAAAAAGTCCAAGATAAAAAATACCATGGTTTGGTTTTTGATTCTATGATGCTATGCTAGTTATTGTAGTATGGTAACTATTATAGTAATTTAAGGAATCGAATCTTTGTACATACCATACATATACATACATACCGACTTACCGACACCACCGACTATAAATGTACATACCTAATATAAATGTAAAGTAAACCTTTACCTCTATATTATACGATACGATACGATAGATACAAGTACCTACAAGTATGCTGCTGCTGCTGGTCTTTTCGATGAACTCGAGTCAAAATCGAAGGCTAAACTAAACTATGCACATCATAAGAAAAATGGCAGGTTTTAGGAAATAGTAATAGCTAGGAATGCGGGATATTTGAATCACCTTAGATTTAGATTTAGAAAAAAAACCAAAATTCAAAACAAATTCCTACTCTATAATGTACTACTCCATTCCTCCTATCCTATATATTATGTAACGTAAATTAAATCTAAAAATTTAATAAGTCAAATTAATCATATGATAATTTTTTTGTTATAGTTTAATTTTTTAACAATTTGTTTTGTTATAATTTAAATTGAGCTAGTACTAGACTATGGACTTTTAGCGACAATTAAAAGATACAATTGGTGTAAAAAATGGCCTGTCGCCTGAGATCCCCATTTTCGTCACTCCTGTCCAAGAAAAGATTTCTATTGAATAATAAGGGTTCTTCGTATCATCGGTCAATTCACGTTTCTTCGAGTATTACACAAAAAACTGATATTTCTAAAGAATACCCGGTGACAGATCATACTTATGATGCTGTCGTTGTTGGAGCTGGTGGTGCTGGGTTGAGAGCCGCTTTTGGACTGGTTGAAGAAGGGTTTAAGACGGCTGTAATTACCAAATTATTTCCTACAAGGTCTCATACTGTAGCTGCTCAAGGTGGTAAGTGTCTCAATATCAATTTTATGTCTTGTATTTTATGTTTTTTTATCAGAGTATTTCTTTTTAATTCTACTTGATTAATATGTTTTTAAGGTATTAATGCTGCACTAGGAAATATGGAAGAAGATGATTGGAAATGGCATATGTACGACACAGTCAAGGGCTCAGATTGGCTTGGTGATCAAGATGTATGCCGCTAATAAAATAAATATTTTCTATGCCAGTCAGGGTCTTTAATGTTTTAGTATTGATCTTTATTTCAGGCAATCCATTATATGACAAGAGAAGCTCCCAAAGCCGTAATAGAATTAGAACATTATGGTAATCATTTTTATGATGAAGGATAGATATACTTATCGTTAGATATAAAATATATTAATGCTCATTTATATTAATTACTTTTTAATAGGAATGCCATTTAGCAGGACTGATGATGGAAAGATTTATCAACGAGCATTTGGTGGTCAATCATTAAAATATGGTAAAGGCGGACAAGCACATAGGTGTTGTTGTGTAGCTGACAGAACAGGTTTATTTACATTTTAAAAGTTCTTTTAGCAGTTGATCTTAATGATTTATATATATTTTTGTGCATAGGTCATTCACTTCTTCACACACTCTATGGCC
The DNA here is from genome assembly GCA_034699045.1 of Nanhermannia cf. coronata Gr-Ori-00579. Lineage (NCBI taxonomy): Eukaryota > Metazoa > Arthropoda > Arachnida > Sarcoptiformes > Nanhermanniidae > Nanhermannia > Nanhermannia cf. coronata Gr-Ori-00579. The sequence goes on from JAQIXA010000976.1 coordinate 17,828, forward strand.
AATCATTACGATACGATTGCAATTATTTCGTTGAATACTTTGCACTTGATCTTTTAATGGAAGACGGTGAATGTCGTGGAGTTATTGCCATGTGTCTAGAAGATGGTTCTATACATCGATTTAGAGGTATTTGGTCAAAGACAATTATAGTTTAAAGAATATAAAAATGGCTTAATTTTATATTTGGTTTATAGCAAAAAATACAGTCCTTGCCACTGGAGGATATGGAAGAACATATTTTTCATGTACATCAGCACATACTTGTACAGGTATGTCGATTGAATTTTCAAGCTACATATATAATTCGTAAAATATACGTCTGATATTTTTTTCTAGGTGATGGAACAGCAATGGTCTCAAGAGCAGGTTTACCAAATCAAGACTTAGAATTTGTACAATTCCATCCAACTGGAATTTATGGAGCTGGATGTCTTATAACTGAAGGGTGTCGAGGCGAGGGGGGGTTTCTATTAAATAGTCAAGGTGAGTGAAAACATTTTATATTTTCAAGATATTTATCTAATCATAAATTATTTTTTCAACAAAAAAACAGGAGAGCGATTTATGGAAAGATATGCACCAAATGCTAAAGATTTAGCTTCAAGAGATGTTGTTTCAAGATCTATGACTATTGAAATTAGAGAAGGACGAGGTTGTGGACCGGACAAAGATCATGTTTACCTTCAACTTCACCATCTGCCTCCAGAGCAATTACATCAACGGTAGGCTTAAAATGTATTTTGAAAACCATTGTCTACATTTATTTTTATTAACTCCTAGATTGCCGGGAATTTCTGAAACTGCTATGGGTATGTTAAAACATTTTAACTACCTATTTTTCAGAGGTATTATAAAAAACAGAATTTATATTTTTTTATTATGTCTAGTTTTTGCTGGGGTTGATGTTACACGAGAACCTGTAAGATAATTTAATATAATATAATGTTCTTAATTAAATCTTATAAAAAAATTACTATTGTTCAAAACTTAAGATTCCAGTATTGCCAACTGTTCACTATAATATGGGAGGAGTACCAACAAATTTTAAAGGACAAGTTATTACAAATAATGGCGATGGAGATAAAATTGTTAAGGGCCTATATGCTTGCGGAGAATCTGGTGAGTTTTTCTAATCTTTAATTTATCATTAAAGATTGCCAAAATAGGTAATATTATGTATTTCAAAATTTTTTAGGATGTGCTTCGGTTCATGGTGCAAATAGACTTGGGGCTAACTCCTTACTTGATCTTGTCATATTTGGTAGAGCATGTGCTAAAGCAATTGCCAGTGAAAATAAACCAGGAGAGACAATTGGGCCTCTTTCACCAAAAGTAAAATTTAACTCTAATATCTATCTATTTTAGAAAACTCGTTTTATTTTTAGAAAACTCATAATTTGATCTTTTAAAGGCCGGTGAATTCTCAATAGCTAATTTAGATAAACTACGGTACGCCAATGGATCTGTTTCGACTGCCGATTTACGACTAAAAATGTAAATTTTGATAAATGAATTACAAAGTATTTCATTAAATATGTATTCATTGCTAAATTCGTTTTTCTTTTATAGGCAAAAAGCTATGCAAAATCATGCAGGTAACGTTTTAAATTTATTTGGGTAGATAGATAAAAATACTAATTATTTATTGTTATTTAACTGTTTTTTTCTTTTAAATTGCAGCTGTATTTAGAACCGGTGATGTTTTGAAAGAAGGTGTTAAAAAATTAGATGAAATTTATAAACAATTAGCTGACTTAAAAGTAATTAATAAAATAAAATATTTAACAAATGTTTTCTGTTAAGTTTAATAACCTACTATTTATATTATTAGATGTTCGATCGTGGAAAAATTTGGAATTCAGATTTAATCGAAGCAATTGAACTTCAAAATTTATTGATAAATGCCGTATTAACAATTTATGGAGCTGAAGCTCGTAAAGAAAGTCGAGGAGCTCATGCAAGAGAAGATTTCAAAGATCGAAGTGATGAATTTGACTATTCAAAACCTATAGGATCACAAACTAAAAAACCAATGACAGATCATTGGAGAAAGGTATGTAGAAGCAAGATTACTTTCTTTACTTGTTAGGAAATACAGAGTTATAATTAAATTTTATTTTTAATAGCATACTTTATCTTGGATTGACGCTAATACTGGAAAAGTCAAGTTAACTTATAGACCTGTTATCGATGGAACTCTCGACGAAGCAGAATGTAAAAATGTTCCTCCAGCAATTCGATCTTATTAAAGTGAAAGTGCAAGTTCACAAAGAAAGTTTAGCTCTAGGTACTTAAACTTAAAATAGATATTGTGCATAGATATATTAGGTAATTATTACTTGAAATTACATTATTTTGTGAATATTAATTAAGTTCAATTCATCTACGGTGAAATATAGCTGCCTTTAATTAAGATCTAATCAAGAATAATTAAAACCTGCTGTTTAAAAGAGTATTGTTGGCAAAGTCAGTATAGTTTTTGTGCTAGTTAAATTGAAGTTATTTTTATTTATATCATTCTTTAAAATCTCTTATTGGACGTAAATATGCTTTGACCATTAAGACACAAATTGTCACTTTCACTACAGTTAGTATTAGGACAATTTAATTCTCGTTCTCGGTTTATTTTACATCGATCCATGAATATTTTTGCTCCACCGTTGGGTTTGGGAGTGGGACAAAGAAATTTTTGACCTTTAATCTTCTCAGTTCTACACATCATCTCATTTCTCCAGCAATTTTTTTTCCATTCTTCGACCATTTCAATTGAAGGAGCTTGACCGAGTCCCAAACGTTTTTCAGATTCTTCAATTTCGCTTTTCATTTTAATGTATCTTAAACAAATCAAATAAAAAGGAATTATTTACCTGTATGTCCCTTACGTAAAAAGTTTTTGGTTTTTTAAATACTTTGTTTCTTCTGATTCAGCCTGTGCAATTGATATCGATGTTTCACAGATCATTCCATTAATCTTGAAATTGACTTGGGCCAAATTTTTTCTCAAATCAACAAGTTGTCTCACATAATCTTGAAACTTTGCTTTAAGATTTGAAGCTTGTTGCATTGATTCTTGTGTAACTTGATCTAGTTGCTTAATTATAAGATCTCGCTCGATTGACATGCATTCTTTTAAAGCTAATTCCTCCTCGAGTTCTTGTAATTTACATTCGAGTTTTGGAACTGTTTCTTTTGTCTCCAAAAGGTCAAAGTTAAGTTCTCGAACTCTAAAAAAAATCAATTTAACAAATATTATTACAAATTACTCCAGTCTCAATTTCATTTAGCTTTTATGCTCATTATTAAAATTGTATGATGGCTGGTCTGAACTTGAACCTGAACAAAAAATAACTACTTATGTAATAATATGTAAAATGCAATACCTTTCTGGATTGTCAGAATCATGAAACTTATCCTCCATACATACCCTTTCTCTAGTAATCATTTCCAGCTCTTCTCTCAGATCATCAATTTTTTTTAGAATTTTACCTTGATCCGGTTTACTAAGAATAATAGTAAAAAGCGTTTAAAAACCATTTTTTGGAAAAAATCCTCAACCAAGATTAAGCAGGAGGTACTTGTACTTACATTGAAATGACAATCAAAAGATGTTTTTGAACTTCAGCTTTCTTAGCTAAGAGAAGAGCTTGTTCTTCCTCTTTATCGAATATTTTCCCCTTAGCCTTTAAAAGCCAGTTCTCTTCTAGCTTGGTTTTTTCAATAATTGTACAAATCTCTTCAATCCTTTCACGGACTTTTAAGGCTATTGAATTTGCCCTATTAACTGCCAAGTCAAACCTTTGACGGACATTATAAGTCTCAAGATTCATTTTTTCAATTTCTTGTTTAAGCGTCTTATTTCCAACTGTTAGGTCTAATTTCTTCTCTCGAAATCCTCGAAATTTGTCTCGACTACGAAGTGCTGAATTTTTAATCATGTCTCTCCCAAGTGTTGTATTCAGATGGATAAAGTAAGCTCGATGGATTTCACTAAAAAATGTAGAAAATACAAAGTATGTAGGGTACTCTCTTTTAGAACTTTCACCCGTGAAAGCCTCACAAAATGTATAGGTTGTTTCATTTTTTACGTAAAAGCCAAACTTGATTTGAATTTACTTGTAACAATTGGAATTTGGTTTTTCACAAATGAAATGAAGTTGAGTTAGAATTGCTTACCCTTCTGCTACAGCTGCTCTTTTAGTTAGAGAATCAATTTCATTCGCGGCAATTCTGAGCTTTTCTTCTTGTTCGGTGATCCTTTGACGAGCTTTAATGACATCATTCATCAAAGTTGACCTCTCAATTTTCGTCTGATTGTAACTTTTCTTAACTTCCTCCATAAATCTTATCAAATCACTTTCGACTCTCGAACAATCATTCAGGACAAGTTGTTGCATCTAAAAGATTGATTATCACATTTATGTATTATAAAATATAATGTAGGGTACAATTTGATACCTTTTTATCTTGAACTAATCTGAATATTTGACTTTCCAACTTGATGCATTGTTCAGACTTTTCTTGTCTTTCTCGTCGTTTTCGCACTGTTGTTCGAATCTAAAAGAGTACAGAATTGAGAATGAGAAATACAGATATTTGAGAATTTACGGGATATTGGGGAAAAATTTACCAAATCTTGAAGTTCTTTTCCATAAACTAATTGATCTTCATACAGTTCATTCAATTTCTTTTGAAGCTTCTTCACCAGCGTACTTTTCACAGTTGCTTCATCAATTTTTCGATTCAAAGCCATTTTCAAATTGCCAATTTCTTTTGAAAAAACTTGAATTAACCTTTCCCAATTGGCACCATCCCTTGGCTTTGATGTTTCGAAAGCAGTTTTCATTTTGTCATAGGCCAGTTTAGCATTTAAATGCGATTCAGCGGCAACTCTGATGGCTCTGTCCAGTTTTTGAAAGTCACGATTAGCTTTACTTGATTGATTTTGGATGATGTGGATCTCTTCAGTGAGTTCCTTACGAGTTTTAAGTGTATTACTTAATTTCTCTGCTACAAGGACAACTCGATCATTTAAAGCCTGTTCTCTATTAAGTAAAGTTTCCATTTGATTTGCCAATCCTTCAGTTTCATTGATGATAATCTTTTTATTTTGCTCAAATCTAACTTCATCCCTTTCCAATGAATGAATTTCACCACTTAATTTATCAATCCTACTCTGAAATCCATGATAAAGATCACTTGATTCAATATATTTATTCACCAAAGCTTCGTATTCTTCTTGGTATTGTATATAAAGATTCTGTATTCTATCGGCTTCTTTAGCCATGTGTACTGGCTTACTAGAATTCGTTTGAACTTCCATCTAAAAAAATCAAAATACGAAGTGTATTACAAATGTGGGGTAGTACAGAAAAAAATACTTATACCTGGCCTAGTGTACTGATGGTAGAATTTTCAAATTTTATGAGGCAAATACCAAAAAGCATCTAACGTATCTACGATAAGTATTTACGATACTTACCTGTTTTGTGAGTACATCAATTTCAGATTTATCGAGGGTTGTTTCATCTAATAAATTAGAAAAAAAAAATCAAAAAATGGACATCTTAAGCTTAAATATGAGGTAAAAGTTAAAGTTAAAGCTAAAACTGTCGTTCTATAAAGTTCAGGCATAACATATGACTACTCTCTCTAAGCAAATAGTGTAAAAATACACGCCTTGCTAGGATTTCCTAATTTAGTATTAGGGTCATAGACATAGATAAAAAACCAATTATTTATCAAAAAAGCTCTAAAATACCCTGTTATGACTCAAATTAGATACTTAAATCAAACAAATTCAATTTATAGTGTATTGCCTATTGGTGAAAATTTGTGAAAGTTAGAAAGAAAGTACCTTCATGAGAGCCTTTTTCTTCCCTTGTTATGTCAAGGTGAAGTTGTGCAGTTTCCTCCTTTATTTGAGCAACCTCGATTCCCAGCCCATTTACAGTCATTTGCAATTCCTTTAAAATTTTCATAAAAAAATATCAGCTTCATTATCAATAAATATCTGTAGTTGAATTATTGTTATTAGAATTGAAGTCAAAGGACTAATTTTTTATTCAACTTGAAATACTAAGACATTAAATCGTATCAAATGGTCAAAATCAAATTTAAATACCCTTAATTCTCGATCCAACTCATTCGGCTTTACCATTCTACTGTAGTGAAGTGAAAGCAGCGCTTTAAAAAAATGAATTTAGCGATGAATAAATAATGAAATATCCTCATTTCATTTACCTTTTTCAAATTCCAAAGTTTTCAATTCAAGTAATAATACAGTTCTCATATGTTCTTGCATTTGAAGTCTATAAAAGTTGTAAAAATTCAATGAAATAATTATTCATTTATAATTATGAGATGAGTGAAAGCAGTGAAAGTCGACTTACTTATTTTTCTGACTTAATAAATGCTCTCTTAAAGCGGATGCTGACATTTCTTCAACCGATAGTGCCAATACCTTTTTTCCATCTTCATCTTCATCTCTTAACGTTTGTAGTGTTTTTAAACCTAGTACATTCGCATCTGCTACTTTTCCCTTCCCCGCATTTTCTTCTTCAGACTCTTCATCTAAAAAGGATTTGAAATATTTTAAAGTACCCTTAAGTTAGTCGATAATAATTTGCTTCTTACTTTTAGCCATGTGTTCTGCAATGCTCTTTTCATTCTTTGTAAATTGATTGAGCATATCTAATATTGTATTTTTGGCATTTAAATGGTCAATAAGTTCAACTTCTCGTTCTTGAAAGCTTACCTAAAAGAATATACAATACAATAGTAGATCTAAAAATCTTAATTTAAATGGTATCTTACTAAAAGGACAAATCGATAATTTGGATTTGGAAACTTACAAGAGCTTGAAGCAAAAGTTCATATTTGTCTGATATGATCAATTTCTCTCTATCTGTTAATCTGCCATCTTTATACATTCTATAATGAGAAGTCATTTTGTTTTATTAAACGAAAAATATATGCATGACTAAATAAGCTTTGAAAAACTTTATTTATGATTCAATACTTAGCAAATGCTTGCCAAATTGAAGTCAAAAGGTATTAAAAAGCTGAAATATAGAAAATTATACCTATTTAGTAGTCCAACTAAAGCCGATTGAGCTTCAGTCACATTGAAATCGCTGGGTGCAACTTGATAATTTGTAGTTAGGCCACCCTCCGAATTTCTGCTCTTACTCGCCTGTAAATCGTAAAAATTGTCCCAAGCATCGTCCTCATCTTCATCACCAGTTGTTGTCACACTTGTTGTAAGTGACTGACGACTCCCTTGTGAAGATTTCAACTGGGCAGATGAAGAAGAAACCAAACTTGGCATTGAAGAACGAGCGAAATTAAACTCGGATTCTTTACGCTCGGAAACTTTATCGGAAAGGCCATTTTTACCACCCCTTTTGGGCATTGTTGCGGATATTTCAGCAATTTGAAGTTTCAAATCGGTCATTGAAGCATCAGGTAGGACTAGAGATGATATTGATGGACGCTTTGTGGCTGTTGCTGTAGTTGTAGATGTAATTGTTGAAGCTCCAGGAGCTGAACAAAATGATTTATATTTATACTGCATTATATTATACAGATAATTACAGATTACATTGGTGATTGCTATTTGATATACTTATCCTTTAGTAGATTTTATAACATACCAACATCATTTCTCGATTTAATACTTCGACTTGGAATTCGACTTGGTTGCCGAGATAATCCTGGAACTGGAGGTCTAACAAGAGATTGGCTGGCAATTAATTTTGCAGCTGAACCCTCCGAGATTATTTTAAGCGTTGTCATTTTTTGTCGATCAAAATCAAGGGATTTCCTTTTTTCCTCAACGCTATGTTGATCATTAGCTAAAATAAATTTAAATAAATGTTCAAATTACAATCAATTATCAATATCATATTCATATATCTAACAACAAAGTATAATACAAAGTATATTATTATGTAGCTGTATTATTTATGTATGTAGTTAGAATTAGAAGTTATTAGTGTATTAGAGCATTAATTTTTACCTCTCCTTTCCATTTCGCTTTTTTCGTAATTTCAATCACTTTTATTTTATCTTATTTATCTTGAATATATTTTAATCTGCCTTCTAAAGTAAAGTTTGTCCATTCACGGTCACAGATTAATCATTTTCAAAAGTATCATTAGTTAGATTAGATTCAGATTCATTTTCCTGATACTAGTTGCTATAAGCATCTATTTTGTAAAATAGCATTTAGAATAAAATAAAAATATTACAAATTGTACAATTACAATTACAAGTGGATTGAAATGAAATTGAAATCCTTAAATCACTAATATGATTATGAAGGTGCGAAGTGATTAGTAAAGTGATAAGTTGATAAGATCATCATAATTTGTTTTTTGACAAAATCTCAACTTGCCTCAGGAACTGAACCAAAAAGCTTAAAAGTAATTTTGCACCCAAACCCAAATCCACAATCCACAACCACAATCCACACCAGTCGAGTCAGTGCAGTGTACCCTACCTATTACTAGTTTGTTTGAAATTGAAAGTGAAATGAAAGTACCCTAAATACCTATTATTGGTTATCTGTATCTCTATTCTGATTATGATTAATTATTGCAAATTGCAATATCCATTAGGTTATGATTTTGATTTAAAAAATCCAACAACGATTTTATTCGTGTTTTTTTCAATAAAAAAATAATTTCAATAAAAATAAATATACATTATACATAAGGGTAAGTACATATTATGATTATGCATTATAATATTCTAAAAACAACAAATAAATAACAAAATAAACCATATGATATGTAAATGTAAATTAAAATATTTTGTTCTGACGAAAGTAATTAATTAAGCATAATTAATAATTGTAGTAGGTACCTAGTGTAGGTGTAGGTGTAGATAGAACTATCTGAATGATATCTGTATAAATAGGTAATGGGTACACAGTGTACCGTACACTACTATTTTAAATAACTAAAAGCTAGGCAAAACGAGCTATGATTTTTGTATCCCATGATGGGATTCCCATCCCATTCCTGTACCAATCTAATATACTGTACGATCATTAATAAAATACTTTACTTAATTCATAATAAAATACACTTTTCGCCTTTAGAAAAATAATTTTTTAAATATTAATTTAAGTAGCTACATAAGCTTAACCTAATGTTTTACTTAAATTAATGTCGATATACCAGTTACCATCCCTTTAACCTACCGATACCGATATGTGATTTTAAAGCTCATTATAGCCTTTCATTTATATCATTTTATTTTATTTTAATTAATCTATTAGCAATATCGAAAGAATTTCCTTCAGGTCTCACAGAAAATACTTCTCCAGTTGACAATTCAAAAACTCGAAGAAATCCAAATTCGTCAATCCCTCTAACTTGACATTCTGTCAATTCTTCTGGAGATACTTCTACCTTAATGATATCCTCTTCGCTGTGAATCCAATTATCTTTATATAGATTTAGGATTTCATTGATGTTGATGTTTCCGGATACTAATTTTTCAAGTTGAGTTAAAGTTCTAGCAATTAAAGTTTCGCATGTCAAATGATCTGATTCAGGTAGAGCAGAATTAAGAGAAACTGTAGGAAAATCATTTGAAACGTTGATACCGATTCCAAGACACAAACTTATATTTTTCCCTTCGACTTTACTTTCAACTAAAATCCCACCGATTTTTTTCCCGTTCAAGTAGACATCGTTTGGCCATTTCACTAATAAATTAATATCCTAAAATGTTTAGAAAAAAGTTAATTTAAAAAAAGCTAGGTGTAAATATAAAATAAATGAACATAATCGATTTACTTTATGTCGAGGAACTGAGAGAATCACGGATAAAGCAGCTATAAAAATTATAGAAAAAAAGTATGATAAATGATAATAAGAAATACATACTTAAGATTTAAAACCAACTGAACTGAAAACAATAACTACTTACCCAAGTGCTGTATTAATGGAATCCTTTGACCAATTTGAGAATCAAGATTTATTATCATTTGTAGAGCAAAACTGGCGCATCCTTCAGGGCTTATCCATACATTTTTACCTCTTCCTAAAAAATAAAATATTAATAAAAATACAAAACTCTTGCCGATTGCAGTAGCTGCACCGCACAGGTTAAAATTTTTTAAGAAGCTAACCTTTTCCAGTTGTTTGAGCTTTGGCGACAGCAACCATTCCATGTTTAAGTACTTGCCCATTAAAAACATTCATTGTTGATGAGATAACATCGGTATAAATGAGCAATCTTCCCAATTCATTTGTGTTCAAATTCTAAAATAGAACCAATCGATTATTAATTAATAATAAAATAAGAACACTTAAAATTGTCGAACTTATACTAAAACTACTAACCTAAGTATTATTCTATGCCATTACCTCAAAATATTTCACAGTAGAAAAATTCTCTGGAGATGACAAGGATTGTACTACTGGAAATCTTTGAATTGAAGCCTTTGTGCCCATTTTATTGTGTTCAATAAATTCCAGGGTTAAATCGGTTTGCTGGATTGTTCTTTCAGGTAGAGACTTTAAAAATTCTTGTATTCTCTATATAAAAAATAAAAATAACATTTAAAGATAGCTTTTCCATAATTAATAAATATTGCTCGAAGGCAAACTTACCATCTGATCTCTTTCTCCAGGACCAGCTATTAAATACCCTTGAGTATATTCTGGAACTACTGGAATATTTCTCTCCATTTTAATAAAATTATGGAAAAGCCTAGTTAAAATTCTTTTCGTAATGAACATTAATAGCCAATGAACAATTCATGAAATTTTTAATTTTAGGTAGAAAGAATTTGAACCCTAAATTAAAGTAAAAAATTAGCTAAATGTAAATAAATAATAACATAGGTATGTTCTTACAATTCAGCTTTGAAAAATCTAATTTTAGTCCTTGTGTCAGTTTTGCAAAGTAGTTGAAGGCAAAAATTCTGGTTTTCAGAGCTGAACAGCTGAAATATTATATTATTCCAAATCCAATCCAATCCCAAATCCCAATGCAATATCAATCCAGTTTTTTTTGGTATTTTTCCTTTCATTTCGTTCGAGATTTAGGTTTAGTTTTTTTCCACAAAAAAATCAATAATCTCAAAAGGGATTTTGATTTTTAGGTAATTTTATTTTGTGTTTATTTAATTTATTTTTAGGTTACGATTTTGTTTTTGATTGACTGGACACATTGACCTTGACACTAGCTCAACAGGACAGGCCACTGGCATCATTCTTGAACAGGTAACCATTTGTAAAATTGCCGTAATTGAATCAAACGTATCCTCTTTTTTTTTTTTTTACTATTTTTGCTCCCTTGCATTTGGTTTGGTGAATAATGACTGGTTTGTATTTGTCTTATATTGTTTTAAAGTGCAACAGTTCTGAAAAAACAAAAATTCGACCTCATTTATGCAAAGAAATTTATGTAATAGCTCGACACAAAAATTATCTTTCAGAGCTGAGTTATTGTATATTATGTAATATAGTAATATGAATTGTAGGTTAATATATTAGGTAGTGCTTAGTAATGTATATTACACTTTCATTCTTTATATTTATTTTGTAATTTTGTTTCATTTCAGAATTTCAGCAGTCATTATTTCGAGGACAAGAGATCAAGATTTCAAGCTTTACTGAATTTAACGATAAGTAAACATTGAATACTGACTTACATGTCCATTTTGTAAAGAGTAGTAATGGCCAATAAGAAGAAGAATCTTTATGCTTTCGACTTTGATCAAACGATAATTGAAGGGAACTCTGATGTCCTCATTATCAAATTGATGAAAGGACGATTACAAGAAATTGTTGGCCAATATTTTGAGGCAAATCAATGGACATCTTTTATGCAGTCAATATTTATATACCTTCATACATTCGGTGTACCTAAAAGTACCATTGAAAAATTTCTACAAGAATTAACTTTGGCTCCTGGTTAGTTTGGCTCATTATATAATTTGAATAATAAAATTCTCAATTAACTGTACCTAAATATTTTATTATTTTAGGGATGAGCGAATTACTTCAAAGGATCTCAATGAATATCTGTGAAATTAATAACAATGATTCTCATTTGATAGTGCTATCTGATGCTAATGATTATTTTATCAAAACACGTTTGGATGCTCTCTCTATTAAACCAACGACAATTATAAGTAACAAATGCATTTATAATGCCGATGGTTGTTTAATTATAAATCCATATCAAGTCCAAGAGGGCTGCAATATATGCCCAAAAAATTTATGTAAAGGATCTGTAATTAAAAAGTACATTAAGGACCATGGGCCCTTTGATACTGTCTTTTATATTGGCGATGGAAGGAACGACCTTTGCCCTGTATTCCAGTTATCGGAGAAAGACTACGCCTTTGTAAGGCAAGATTTTCTAATGGATAAGATAATTAAAAGGGGATTCATGTGTACAAGAAATTTAGAGGAGAAAGTTAAAGTTGACATCAAGGCCAAGATTATAGTTTATAAGGATGGAAAAACAATTGAAAATGAAATATTCCAAGATGTTTAATCTAAAAGTTAACAAATACAATCAAATCTCAGTCTCGTCTCAAGTCTATTTTGATTTTTGATTAGTAATTTATAAGTACTATAGCGTACAATTATAACTGAAATTCAGAGTACATAAAAATATGCCAAAATGTTAAATCACAAAACAAATTGTAATTGATGCATTTTAAAATAAATAAACAAAAGTAATTTACCAAAACTATTCTTCTCACATATTTTTATTAGAAATAAAATGTAACTTAATTTACAATATTAAAAAAAGTTTCCTTTGCCTAACAAGTTTCTTAAATACATATTTTTTTTAAACGAATGTAATAGAATTATAAAAACTAAAAATTATCTTACACTGAATTTTCGGTATTTTTGAGGATTTTGTATTTTTATCAAAAATTAACTTATCGATTTGTAGTATTTTTGAGAATCTATAAATTTAGACATTTTAAAATGAAATTATCCAGCATCTTAATCTAA
>JAQIXA010000977.1:0-30809 GCA_034699045.1 Nanhermannia cf. coronata Gr-Ori-00579
TACAAATTAATTACCATCAATTTGAAGTTGAAGCCAAAATTTGCCTTTTTATATCAGTATTTCTTATTTTTAGAATGATTTTTGATTAATCTAGGTCGATGGTGATCAATCTGGACGACTATGGAGATTCTGAGCAGGAAGAGGATGCAAATCGGAGAGGAGCCAGACCATTCTATCCTGCACAACCAGTCACTACTACAACAACAGTACTTACTTTTTTTCTCAAAAATATTTTGCCCAGAAAACGATTACGATCTTTTGTCATAAACTTTCAATTTCTATCAGAATTTCTATTTCTATTCAATTTTCAAATCTTTCAAAATATGTCACAAACTTTTAAAATTGAAAAAATTGTATTGAATTTGAATTGTATTGCACTTTTTCCAGAGAACTTATGATGAAAGTTATTTCGGCCCAGTAGGTCCAGTCAGAAGCCCACAACAGCAAATACCTCAAATGGAATTTAGACAAGCTTCACCCGAAAAAGTAATTTTAAACAGACTTTTTGAATGTATGTAAATTCCAGCCTAATTTTTATTTGTAGGGTGAAGAACCAGCACCACAATATGACAGAAGTCCACCAAGATATGACCCACCAAGAGGAAATCCACCCCAAGAATTTAGACAAGCAGTCCAATCCCCAGAAAAAGTACCTAATAAATGTAAATTTCTATCTATTTTGTAAAGTAACTTTTTTTTCAAAGGGTGAGGATCCTTATGAGTACGACAGAAGTCCACCAAGATATGACCCACCTAGAGGAAACCCACCACAAGAATTTAGACAATCTCCAGAAAAGGTAAAGTTTTGGATTTCAATTTTTAAACTGAACATTCAAATTTTTATAAAAAAAACCGTTTTTGTTTTGTTTTTCTAGGGTGAGGATCCGTATGAATATCGAGCCGCTCCAGTTCAAGCACAATATCCAAGTTATCCAGCACCATTAGAATACAGGCAAGCATCACCGGACAAAGTAATTATAATTTTCCAAAAATGTCATTTTTTGGGCTAAAATTCAACTACTAATGATTAGGGTGATCCTGGAGCTGTAGATCCTTACTATGGTGCTTCACCCCTTGAATACAGACAGGCTTCCCCGGAAAAGGTTCTTTTTAAATTTTTTATAAAGCTGGCTATTGTAAGTATGTATTTTATATTTAGGGCGAAGAACCAGCACCACAATATGATAGAAGTCCACCAAGATATGACCCACCTAGGGGAAATCCACCCCAGGAATTTAGACAAGCTGTCCAATCACCAGAAAAAGTACAAAAGTTTAAATTCCCCTATACCTTATATCTATTCAATTTTTTTTTCAATTTTTTAAGGGTGAAGATCCTTACGAGTTCAGAGCTGCCCCAGTTCAAGCACAGTATCCTAGTTATCCAGCACCTTTAGAATTTCGACAAGTTTCAGAAGACAAAGTAAGAAAAAACGAATTTTTTAATTACAATTATCTGTTTTAAAGATTTTTTCAAATCAATTTTTGCTCATAGATATTTCATTCAAACGAATGCCATTAAATATAACTATGAAGGATAGGCCTTAATAGCAAGTTTTTTCTCTAATACTAATCGTAAGAATAGGTTTTACAGTAATGTATAATTAAAGGGTACATACTCAAAATGGCAAGAAAATTTTAATAGAACCTTTAGATTATTCTAATATCAAGAAAATAATAAAAAAAAGTTCAAAGTTCCTTTAAAATTGAATTTTTTAATGAAATATTTCAAGGCATTCGATTCTTTGAACGTTCATAGAATTTTACCTTGTTTATAAGTAATAAAACTTTTTTTGAAATTTAAGGGCGATCCAGGATATGTTGATGATCCCTACTATGGAGCAAGCCCATTAGAATTTAGACAAGTCTCACCAGAAAAGGTACCTTATACTTTATATCTTATAAATATTTCAAAGTCAAATTCAAAATTTGAAAAAATAGGGCGAAGATCCACCAGTACAGTACGGTGCTAGTCCACGAGGTCAACAAGGAGCTAGAGGTAAAAAAAATCTAAATCTCGAGTTTGTTTTGCCTGAGAAAGTAAAAAATTTAATTATTTTAAGGGCCACCAGGACCACCAGGTTAACTTAATCATACCTACCAAAATCTTGTTATACGAATATAGATATGTTGACCTAATTTTTAAATCTTATTTATGAAAAGGTCGACCAGGACTACCTGGCTATTCACCATCAAAAGGCTATTAAAATATTTAGAAAATTTATACAAATACATCATCAAACTGCCCGTTTACTTAATTAAAATTTTTAATTTATTTTTCGTTGTAATTTTTAAACTGATTAAATATCTAATAGATACTAAACTTGTATGAATAATGGTTTTTAATAAAATTCTTTGTTTTCTATTTCTAATATACTAGTCATTGAGAAGATAATAAGGGCAATAATTGTTGATTGATTAATCGCATTATTGTCCTCGCTAATTATTAAATTAATTGATAAAAAATTGATAAGATACAGAGTATTTTTAATATCCTACTACATATAGGTAGGTATGTATTATGTATACATATAATTTGAATGATAAAGTGCAGGCTAGCATTGCCAGTCGGCAAATCGGCAAAATATATGCATAAACAAGTTTGGAGCTCGAATTTTGGAAAAAAATCAAAAATATTCTTAAAATTCTAAAAATCTCATAATTTGTATCTCGGTTCCGGCCGGAGCATAATGAGATTTAATCAAATTTTGAAAATGATAACAAAATGATTTTGAATTAGGGTACTCAAATTTTTTCAAAATTTGTTTACGTAATACACATAGGTATTAGGCATTAGGTATAAAGTGAACCGCTAGTTTTATTTGTGCGAGCGAAGAGAGCAAATAGGTAGCAAATACTAAGAATAAGTAGGGTACTGGTACCTTTTCAACTTGCTTTCAATTTGTCCGAATCCCTATTTGTCTGTTTATTTGCCTAGTAGATTACTTAAAAACTTTTGAACAGAATTTCTATTTTAACCAAATTTGGTAGGGTCGATCCACCTCATGGAGTACTACGGACGCCTTCAAGGGTTCTCCATGTTAATCAAATGGGATTTAAATGGTTCTAGAATTAATCGATTAAAAAATTCGAAATTTAACATTCATTTGATCCCAAAGTTGACTTTTGACCCAGAAAAATGCGGTAATTAAGTTGTCCTCTACGCTTTTCCTCGCGCAATTAATATTTAACTGTTAATGAACATTAATTAAATCCTAGTATTCATATTATATGTAATGATTTGAATGCTTTGAATATGATTTAGGAAATCAGGCTTATCAGAAAAAATAGTTGTGATTTCACCTAATACTAATTATGTATTTAGATTAGATAAAAAATTACAAACTGGTATCTGCTATCAAGTGTCAATTATTACGGCATATCGGTACTAGTGTGTTAGTGATACAATCTAGATTACAGTACAGATTACCCAGTATGTAAATCAAAATGTGAATCTAAATTGAAATATTTCAGAATCAGATTTTATAAAGGATTTTATAGTAAATTTTATAACAAAACATGGAATTAAGATTGCTTAAAATAATTCTTCTCATATTTTCATATGCAGCTTTTACTCGAGGTATTGATTTTCTGAAAATTAAGATTTTTTTATACTAAACTTTAAAATATTCCAGGATGTACACTTGATGGAGAAGATCAATTTCAGACTATATATGTTTCAGAGTTGACACCTGGCCCTATTTGGTAACTAAATTTAACTATCTTTTAGTTAAATTTAACTATTAATTTTAATTTTTTAAGTAACAATTTCAAACTTTCATATAAAATCTAAACTCTATTTAAAAAATTTTAGCAAGAAAAGATGCATTTTCAACAAATGTATCCTAATAAAATAGGACATTTTTGATATTATAATATGATCCTATTTTAAACTTCTATTTGATACATTTTTTTTTCAGAAAAATCCAAAAATATTTCCCTATTTGTTAAATTTTCAAAGTCAAATGTTCAAATTTTGAAATGTTTCTTAAAATTTTAATAAACAAAACTTTCAATATTTGAGTTGAGTCAAATTTTCGAGTACTTTTTGGCAAATTTTTCTTGAACATATTGAATCTCAAAAATAATATTTATTTAAAGGGACTATGTAGCTGAAAATATTTCAGGAGTCGAGCTAATCGGTGATGCAAATCGGTTTGTCACTCTTGAACTAATTGATGACCAAACAATCTTGAGGTCAATGCCGACATCTGAATTTCAAAATTACCTTTTAGAATTCCCAAACAGTGAAGTTGCATATCTTGAATTGTCAATTAAACTCACCTGTACAGAACCACCAGATTCCACAAAAGATATTATAATTCGTTACACAGTAATCGATGAAAATAACCAGTTTCCAATGATTGAAAGCGATCACGGTCAAGACCCTATAATAATCCATTATCCATGGAATAAGGACGTTCCAATCAATTATAATTTCCTTATGAAGGCCACAGATGCCGATGAATTGCCAGAAAATACTGAAATTGTCATTAGGTCTGAACCCGAAGGAATTTTAAGAGCTGAGATTTCAAGTTTGACCTCACCAGGAGCTTTAAAAAGAGAATATAAAGTTGATTTGTATCTTGAAAAGTTTGAGCCAAATGCTCATACAATCTTATTAATACCCCATGATGGGGTAAATGAAGGACCAAGTTTTACAATTAATTTGGAGCTGATTGATCAAGAATCCCCGCCATTACCCGAATTTTCCTCACATATTTACAAGGCTAAAGAAGTTGAAGTTATTCCAGAAGAAATGATTAATTTGGACTCAAATATTCAAGCAAGAGAGCCTGATGATTTGACCCTAAATTTTGAATTATCTGGAGATTTTGTAGAGTTTTTTGAACTTGTTGATATTTCAGATAATGAGAAAGGACTCAAATTTGTCGATTTAAATCCCGATGATTTGTATGATGTCCCTTCGGTCATCCTTGAAGTGACTGTTATCTCACAAAGAGGGTCTAGAAGGATTGTCCCAATTTACATAGATTTTCTATTAGGTATTATTTATTTTTTCAAAAAAATCTTGAAAAAAATTGAATATTTAAATTAAATTATCATTTTACAGAGGGCGAAACGCCTGAACCAACTGAACCAACTACAACGTCTGAAACAGGTAACCTAAACCTAACTATCTATTTTGCATTTAATTTACGTAAATCTTTACTTACCCATAATTACATGTAGATCCAACTGATCCTGAAACCACAATCACAACAGGTAAGTATTATTTTACTTCTAAAATTGTATCATTTTAAACCTGACTTATTATCGTAAATATGGAAAGATACAGATACTACAACTGTGACAGACAGCGAAACAGAATCAACCCAAACTGAGACTGGTAAATTTTTCGAAAAATTTTTGGAGATTTTTTTTTTAGTTATTTTTGACAAAATACTGACATAATTTGACTTTTAATACTACGCTTATATACTGAATACAGGGACAACCAAATTAGGAACCCTTAAAAGATATTTTTTAAATATGTAATTACGACCCAATCAATTACTGATGAAAAAATCAAATTTTTTAATTTTTCAAAATTTTTATCTGATCAGATCCAACAGAAAGTACTACTACTACTGATGGTGATATATTACTTTTATACTTTTTCAAAATTTACAAATGTTTATATTGCACAACTTCGAATTTCTTATTTCTCATTTTTTGTAAAAAAAACTGATTTTTTGATCAATTTTTTATTAGAATCGACACAAACGACTGAAACCGAAACAGAATTTACAGGGACGACATTTTCAACGACTGAATTTGAAAGCACAACTATAGGTAGAATAGAATTTAATTTTGAAAAAATCTCAAATACCCTATCTATTCAATTCAATTTCGATTCAAACTCAAATTGTACATATTTGCAAATAGATCCAACTCAAAGTACAGAAACAGAAAACACGGTTTCCACAACTGAAAATACTGAACCAACTGACGAAGAGACGACTGGTAGGTTAGATTACAAAATTTGACCAAAATTTGCAAAAATATTTTTCGTTTATTGATGAAATCATGAATGATTTTTCTATCTTGACAGAGACTACTGAAAGTATAGAGACTACAACCGAAATAACTGGTTATTTTATTAAATGAATTTTTTAATTGCAAAATACAAATTTTAATTTTCATAATATAGATTCGACTACGACTACGATTACAACTACGAGTACAGGTAAGACATTACTGAAATTTAGAAATTTTTCTTGAAAAGTACAAAATTTTAGTTGTTTCTTATAAAGGTTTCTAAGATTTTTATCAGAATTAAAGCAGTTCATAAGATTACGATGTACTTTTTTTATATATAGAACAGCCAGAAACGTGTCCACCAGTAACATGCCCTGACCCTGCAACTTCATTCACATGTCCTGAACCAGTGACATGTCCAGTTTCCGAGGACACTTGTCCACCTTGTGAAAGTTCCACATGTCCAACAACTATCGAACCAGAGCCCTGCACTTGTCCAACACAAAGTCCAATAACACAAAGTACTCAAACAACTGAAAAAAATTGTCCTGACTGTCCTGATTGTGACAATGGTGATGATGATTATGGTAAACTTTTATACGAGTATAACTAAAATGACCTATTTTGTATCTACTGATACTATTTAATACTGATACTAATACAAAATACGAGTATACTTTTATTTCAATTTTTGATTAGATTGCTCAACAACAGGCTTCATTGTTGGACTGATTTTGCTAGGACTCCTATCAGCTGGTTTTGGTGGACTTTCCTATTTCTTTTGGTAATAATTTCAATCATAATTGATCATACTTACCTATCTCATTTTAAGTTTATTTTTCCATTAAGCAAGTGCCAAAAATTAGAATATTGGTAGTGTCAGATTTGTAAAAAAAATCTATAAAAATGATATAAAAACCTTATTTCGAGATAATTTTATGAAGATTTTATGGTATTTTGGATTTTTTATCTGTATCTGTACTACTTTTTTCTATTGGTTTGTATCATTAGTATCCGTATTTTAGGCACTTTGCTTTGCGTCAAAATTTCAAAACCTAAAATTATGAGAAATCATGAGAAATGTAAATATAGGTAAATATCAACTTGTCTAATCAAAATTTTAAAAAATTTATAGGAGAAAAACTCAAGCACCTTTCGATCACATTATGTCAAAGTTAGTTAAAATCGAGGACGAGGAAATGCCCAATAATGACTTAAATAAATGTATGAAATATTAAAAATCATATGAAATTATCCTGTATTTATTGATAGTAGTGATTACAGATATTCTGATACTCATTTTGTATGATCACTTTTTGCAGCATCTTCAAATGTGATGGAACCTAGCAGTAAGATGTACACATTGAATGAATCTCCTGATGGTTTTGGATCAGTTGAAAATTTGATCCCAATTTCAAAAGCAAATTCAACATCATTCGAAAATTTCGGTCCAAATTCCACAGATTTCTCAAATTCGACTGATCTAAATAATTCAGCAGTTAATAAAGTACATACAGATTATGGTCAAAAATCCACAAATCAAATAATTCCATCAACATCAACACCATCACAATTATTACCACCACCCCCATTAATCCTGGAAGTTGAATCTGACCCAGAGATTGACTACGAGAAAAGGGTTCGAATTGATATCCAGCCACAAGGTAAAATGACACTTAAGTTTTTCAAGTACCCTACCTATATTACTTGTATCTACCTACATATGGGGTACTTATGGTATTCTTTTTTGCAAAAATATTAATTATTGATTCTTGCTAGCAATAAGTAAGTAACTTATATAATATTGATTTCCAGTTATTGAGATACCCCGAAATGACCAGAAAGATTTTGCAGAAGAATCATCTTCAGAAGAAACTGGTGGTGATCAACATGATCAAGATGATGAGAACGATAGCTCTAGTACCGCTTTTTAATACCTAATCTGCTTATAACATGTTTTTTTAAATATTTAATTATTGAATTTTCTTGGGGTTGGTAAAGACTTAAAATAAACGTATGGCACCGTACCTATACCTATATAATCATTTTACAAAAATTTCAATTAATTAATTAATTTTTATTTTAAATGTTAATTTAAACCAACGAAATTATATATCTTATACAAATGTAGGCTATTGATTCAGAATATTAAGCAACCAGAGCATTTTCAATTGGGATGGGAGATTATGATTTGAGATCCTACTCAAAATATGTAGGTAGTATAAATATTATGCAATCCTTTTAGGAAAAATTAAGTTTTTTTACATTGGTTTTTTTAATCAACTTTTTGGTATACGAGTATTAAAGATAATTTAAAGTAAATAATATTTAAATAGGTAATCATAATAATCATAATAAAGCATAATATTTTTTTAATGTTAATGTTATACAAGTAAAAACGAATAAAATAGAGCAACAACTCATAATTTTAAAAAATAATTTAAAACAATTTTTTGTAAAATGACACAAATAGTACAAATATGATAATATAATCGTAATTTATTTGAAAAGTGATCAACTCTTATACAAGTTAAGTAGATAAACAGGGATTAGTTTGTACTTCTATTAATTTTCAATGAGTCGAGTTTGGTTAAAATTTCTTCATATTCTTGAAAAATCGAACTAAAATTATGTTATATCTACATGATATTTTTGACATAAGAATTAAATATACAATTAATACCATTCATTATAGAAAATTTGACACAGTTTTTGTTATGTTCATAGTTAAATATCTAATTAATACTACAAGAAAGATCTTAGATTATAGAATAGATTAATTAAGGCTAAAATGGGCAGTTAGTTTTTATACAACAAAGTTTTTTAAACCTTACCTATTAAGTAGTACAATACATTGCATAGTAGTAAAAGTTACTTTTATCTTAAATTTTGATTAGATTAGATTAGAGATTATTAAAATCGTAAAAATGATGTATTTTATACAGCTGCCAAGAGAGCATTGATTTGATTTACTAAATCATCGCATCTTCCACTTATGCCTATTCAAGAAAGGAGGTAAATCGATAAGTACAATACAAAGTTTTTTAAAAGTGCAAAAAATTACTTACCCATTAATTCTGAGGGTGAGGGCCCTACCATTTTGATTAAGCTTGGTACCTACATTGCAAAAAAATTAGTTTAAAACTGTAAAATCAATATAAAACTCGATTTGATATTTCATACTCATACCTCAGCACTAAAATAACAATTATATTTATAAATTGAACAATATATTTCAATTATATTTAGATATTAATTTATTTACCGGGCAAGTGTGCAACATCGAAGTAAAGATCTTAGTCCACGCCAGACTAACAATAAGTAAAATTATAAAGAATATGCTTAAGAAATGTTTAAAACCCAATTACCTAAAGTCTCTGGTGGTTTTTCAGAAAGAAATTGAAGGAGTGCGAGAGCCATTTCAACTGCAACATCGTCAAATACCTTAAAGAAAGTCCAAATAAATATTTTAGTATCAATTTATAAAAAAGGAAATTGAATGAGCAAAGCTAACAGTGAAATGAAAGACAAGCAAATAATATGTCAAGAATTGTGATATATTTTGAGAAAGGATTAAGAATTATTAATTTATGAGTGTTTTTAGTAAAATAAAATCTATTTTAAAATTAGAAAAAAATGTTCATGTTCTCCTAGACCTTAGATTTTGACTTTTTGGGTAGTATACTTCTCACTAAGGATGTTTGGCCAATTCTCTGAATTTTGCGAAAGATAGAAAAAAAATCACACAAAAAAGAAATATCATTAAATATAGAATCGATACAAGACTAATACTAAGAATAAGTAGATAATTCTTAAGTCTTCAACTTTCAACTTATATTCAGCCTCATTGTGGTTGATATTGATTAATAACTAGACAATTCCTTTTAACTTTTAGCCCAAATATTATACAAATATTATTTATGTAGTAGGTTATTTGGTTAGTTTGAAAAATGATATTTGAATGATGATTAATTAGTACGCTTTCAGATAAAAAAGATAATTGCTAGAAAATGTAACCGAGAGCGCATTCAAAAATTATGATTTATGAAATGGCTGAATATGTAGTGGAAAATTTACTAACAGCGACCTTCACCTCCTATAAAATTTTAAAAAAGTAATTAGTAAAATATAATAGCGAAAATTAATGTATCTATCTAATACATATACCTTTGAGAGCATGTTGAAAACTAAAGCTGATCCGATTTCTTTCATTTTGATATCTTTTGAGAGAAGAGCATGAACTCCGACTTTTGTAGTAACTCGAATATTACTAGTTTGTCCTCGTGTATCATTATCCCATTCTGAGATATAAAGTAGCCATTCGGATGTCGATATATTCTCAAATAAATTGCACAAAAGTAAAGCAGCCGCTTCTTGAGATTTCGGTGATATTTCTTCAACTATCGAAGCATATCTCATAAGCACATGATCTTTCCTATCTTGATGAAGCACCAAAATTACGTCATCTTTAGTTACAGCTAACCTATATTAATCATGCCATAAAATGTGTGAAGCTTTGCATTTTATTTTTCAATTTCTCTTACCAAGCAAGCACCTTTAACAAATACACTCGGCTCTCTTCACCAATACCTGGCTCCTTACTTAAAAGAATGCGACCTGTAATAAGAAAAAAGATGCTCAATATTAGTTAAACATTTTTTCTTTTTAAATTAAAATTAATCAAACAAGAGGAAAACATAATAGTTAATAGCTTACCGACAAGATTCAAGAACTCATCCGATAGTACCCATGACCCTTCATCTCCTAATGAGTATTCTCTCAACTCCTTTAAACTTCTCATTTCATCATCATTTAATTCGACTTTACTTAACGATTTTTCAAGTTCATCAAGCAAAGATTCAATAGGAGATCCAAGATCACTAGAATTTTACAAATAAAAAATATATGTGACTTTTTATTTTTATCTAAAGATAAAATAATATTTTTAAAATACCGGAAAATTATTGGTTGTTCTCGATTCTTTTTCTTCTCATCGCGCTCCTTTCGTTCTAAAATGAAATGAAAGAAAGCAATAAGCAAAATATCAATTTTGTGGATACTATTACCTTCTTCTTCAATTTCAGCAACGACATCTGAAATTATTTTTTCGAAAAATATAAATAATTTATAAATAATTTCGAAAAATATTTACATAATGCATAAATGGCATTATGAATTATGCTACTAATAAATGTACTAAAAAATTAAGTTAATATCATAGGTGGTTATGGAGAGGGTCCCACTATATTTTATAGTAATGCCGTTTTTCGTAATATAAATGTAAATTTACATTACCTCGTCGTTTCGGTTGTGCGGCTGGTGGTGGTGAACCTTCTTCTGAAGACATAATGTTTAGTACTCTTTCTCGTATAGAGATTTCAAGTAGATTTGGTTCTTCAATCGGTGGATTATCAGACGAAGCCGTAGCGGTTATTGTGTCGGCTCCTCCTCGTTGTCTAGGTAGAATACTGTTTTGGTAAAAAGATTTGAGAATTTGTCCGATTGGCCTGAAAAAGTAATAAAAGCAAAATTAAATAAACATAGGTCAGTAATTGAAATTGATGCATCAAGATTTAAAAAGTCTTACGTATTAGCAACAGTATTTGGTAGATTCAATATATGTTCTGGAATTCCACACCCACAGAGAAATTTTCCAAATTCGTTGCTAAAATTATTACAATTATTCGTAAATATATCGTAATTGGATCCTTTGAATATTGTATTTCCCAATTCTTCTAAATGTTGAAGATAGATTTCTTTAGGTAAATAAGTCCGAGAAAGGGAGAGAACTTGAGTTGGTGGCCCTAGTATCGTTCCACCCTTTAAAATAAAAAGAATAGAAATGCACAAATTATAATAGCAGAAAAGACAATTTGAAAATATTTGAATAGAGTTAATCACCTATGAAGGAGAAGGAGCTATTAAATACAAGTAATATGTTTTGTCTTAATTAGTAATTTGATTTTCTAGAAGAGTAAAGTGCAAAGAACCGAATATTTTTTTCCTGAAGAATATTTTCGGCAAAATGAATAAAATGGCAAATAGTAATGGCAGCAGTCGAGAAATATCTTGGTATTAGATACATATATATTATATATATATAATATATTCAGATTACGAGATAGTATATTCTCACTTTCAAACAACACAAGGAAAGTATTTTATTTTTACCGGATACTACCTAATCCTAATATCGAAAGTTTAAAGATTTCTCAATGCTATTTTTAGGAGACTATTTTCGTTATTTTTCGAATGAATCTATGCAGTGTAGTGAATCTATATTATATGTATAAATGAATATTATAAAGTATTACCTACTACTATAAGTTAGTACTAGTACCTACATATAAGTATATAAGGGTATTAAACTCCGAGTATAAATGCTCTTCAATGATTCAAATGCATAAGTGCATAAAGTAATGGTATGTACCCTTCCTATTGAAATTGAATGTTTATAAAATAAAATACATAAGGTACATTACTTACATTATTTATCCTATACTTTTGTCAAGAAAAGAAATCAAGTAAAAGGTTTCAAATTGTATTTTCCAAAATCTATATTCAATTTGACCTGAGAAGTATGCCTGAGAAGTATGGATCCATTAGATGATAAGTCTAAAATGTGATGAGTACCAATGTATCATTCAATTCAAATTCAATACAAAAATTCTTAAAAAACAACCAAATCGTTGAGTTGGTAGTTAACTTTTAGAATTAAAATTTAGAATACTTACTTTACCATCTTTTTATATAATTTTTACTAATTAATAAATGCTAAAGTTTTAAAACAAAACTTTAGGATAGAAAGAATTCTAAATTCTTAGAACTTATGATTAGATTAGATTCTAAATCCTTGGTTTACGGGTTCTAAATTAAATTGCAACATACCTAATCTATTCTATAATAATCTATTTATTTAAATGAACATACCGCTGAGCATGAAACAATCCCCTCTGCTCCAAAGAAATATTCTTGACCTTCGATCACTATTCCGGTATGATAAATCCCATCAAGTTGAACGCCTGTTGAATAAAATTTAATACATTATTGTTATTAATTGACATCAAAAAGGAAATACTAAATTGGCTAGACATTGCATTGGCTAAAAGTAATATACATCAGATCCAGAATCCAGATCATCTTTATATATACCACATATAATATATATAGTGAAACATGCAAATAGTACAGTTACTTAGTACTTGCACAGACTACATGCTAGTTTGAGTAGTTCTCTAAACAACTCCACTTGATATTCTATAGTCTATAAGATAAGGTATTTTTTATCTTTATCTGTAAAACCGAATTATGGCATTGGTCCAAAAAATGTCTTTAAAATCAGTCATCAACAACCAAATACCTAGCAAATAGCAAAAAAAGAACACGATCTCACTTTGCGTAGGTTTACGTTTGCTTACAATTACAGAGTATAAAACAAAAGACTGAAAATGAAATCTGTATTTTTTGTATATAATCAGCCGGTCTTGTAACTACTTGGTATTATGTAGGGTATAGGATAGGTTCATACTTAATTGCAATTATAATAATATAAAATGGTTTTAAGTGGCTATGAGACGACAAGTCAGTAAGTAAAACCATTTCTATATTATAAATTGTGAAGTTAAAAAAGGATAAGATAAAACTGTGTAAATTAAATCTATATGTATACCTAAAAAGGCTGATGAAAGTGACCGTGCCATTCCCCTTGACAAATCATAAATGTATAGTTCAATGTTGACACCATCATCATCATCAAATGTAGAATTGTCATCAGTGGTGGTGGTGAGAGAATTATTCAGATTGATATCCGTACCAGACATGTTCTCCTTTTTGCTGACCAAATAATGTGGTAGTATTATCAAAATTTGTCAAAATATTAATTGACAATCAATTTGTAACATTGGTTGGGTGTTATTATTAGTTAAATTACTTACAACTACAACTACAGCAAACACTAGAAATTCTAGATTTTAGATCTGTAAAGTAAAAAAAAATAAAACAATCTTAAAAATTAAAATGGGTAAATTATCCAAAAATTTTAAGGTTTTTTAATTATAGTGTTAATTTTTAGATATATCATAATTATGTTATGTCAAATGTCAATTAGATCTAGAATATTTATGAATAGTAATAATAGAACTTACATTATATTGATGAATGATGGTAATTTATAATTTGAGAGAGATCGATTGTTGGTAATGTAAATGTAATGTAATTACTAATTACAATCTTTAAAATGAATTGGCAGTAGGCTTTAGGAGCAAAATATAATAATCTTTATGATGACGATGGTCAATTGGACATTTCGAGAACAATCTGACACCCAAATCAGCTGTAACTGCCAGAAACAATTAAACTAATATTTAAAAAGTTCCTGTCATGATGACATTCAGTTTTTATAAAAAAGGATTTTTTACAAGCAAAGCAATATTTTTTTTTGAGTTTTAGATTTCTGCGCTTTCTCTGTACAGATAACCCCAATAAATATATTAGGTAGTTTAGCCTACAACCAAAATTAATTGCTACAACCTAGCTACCTCGCCTCACCTCATCATTCATCATTCATCCTCATACCTGGATAGAAATTCTATCATAGAATAAGATTGAGTCCAAAGTTAGGGTTTTCAGAGCTGAAGGCTGAATAAGTCATGTAGACATCAGGCCAAGCATCTTACTTTTTAGTTTTAGCATATAAAAATAGCTTCAATATACAGATAGTAGGGTACCTAAGTATTGTCTAAGAAATAGACATAGGTAAAGTATCCCTTTACCCTTTAGCAAAGAAAAGATACAATTGCAAAGATTGAGTTTGAAGTTTGAAATTCAATCCTTTCCTACTAATCCTAATTAATTATTGAATTCCACCCTAATAATAAGTCTAATTATTTAAGTGAGATAATTTATCTAAAAAAATTATTATTTAGAATTTCTAAGTCAAAAAAGACTAAAAAAAATATGCGAAGGTAAAGGCAAAATCTATTTCGAGTCCAGTTCCAGAACTTCCAGATACTATGGCATGATGGAGGAAAGGAATACCTAGCTAGGTAATATTTTTATTAAAGGTTAATTTATAGGCAGACTGATATACATTATGTAGCATAGTTTAAGACATTTAAAGGTCATTGACTAGAGTACTTGACAAATAGGTAGGTACTTAATAAACCCATTTTACTATCTACATTCTAAATCTAAATTCTACATAGGCATTACTAATCTAACAAAAAGGTAAGAGTAAGGTAAGGTACTAACCTAATATACATATTATATAGAGTACTGTTTACTGTAGTAGAAAGTAGAAAATGCATTAAAACTTTTTTATTATTATAAATCTCTAGCTTTCCCCTATCTATCTGTTTCTGTACAAATGTAATTACTAGTAGTAATTTACTAACTAATGCTAATATAAGTAGGGTACTTACTAATTCTAAAATTCTAAAGTACGGATACTAACCATGCATAAGTACCCTACTAACTACTATATAGGAAACCCTAGAAAATGAGTTTATCTAATCGTATTCGTATGCATATCTATTTCACAAAATTTTGAGCAAAAATTTTTCTTTAAAAGTTTCATTTGGTATCTAATGTACAGGTACAAACTAAGCTAAAATAGATAGAAATGATACTAATAATTAAAAGATACTAGTACCTATTAATAATTATGATACAATAACGTTTACGAATCGTAAACGTTATTGTACCATAATCGTAAATTACGTAAATATCGTAAATTACAATACGATTAGGCAACCGTTTTAAATGGAAATCAAGACCCTACCTTAATTATCTTATATTTTATAAAAGTAAAACTATAAGAGTCAGGTAAAGTATAGTAGAGGCAATACAATTATTTTAGGTAATTTCAATTTCAGAGAATTTTATTCAAATTTTTTTAATCATATTTTTTAAATACATTTAGATTTATTATTTTTTTAAAATTGCTACTAAATAATAGATATAAATCAAAGAGAATAATATTTTTTTTGTCGAACATTTTCTACCGAGATTAATTTGAATTTTTTAAATTCAACTACAAAATTACAATTATGTACCTCTCTAATAGATATATATTAAGTAATAAGTAGATTCTACCAACTACAATAAAGTAAACTATACTATATACTTGTAAATCCCTAAAACTCTAGTCAAAATTTTTATTAAAATCTAGACCTAAATCTAGAAATCTTACAAATTTTTATTTTTTTTCTTCTAAAATCCGTTACTAATTTTTAAAATAAACCCTACCTAATACCTAAATTTTTTTATATATTTTAGAGATATTATAATTATTAATTATTATTAAATTGTACGATGTAGGTTTTCCTAGTCTACAAAAAAATCAACTCAAGTTTTCAAAAAAAATTGATTTACATTTCAAAAATTCAAAATTTTGACACAAATTTTTTTTACACAGGTAATTTTAGAGAGAGAAAAAAATTTCAAACCAAATTAAAATCCACATTTTTTTCATAATTAAAATTAGTAATTAATTACTAATTATTAGTAAAATGAATTTCAAATTACCAGTAACAGTAAGTATGTACAAAGAATTTTGAAGGTACACTTATTTTATATAATTTATTATATGTAAATCATATCCTTTTTGTTCAATCAATTTTTTTCCCCCAAACTTGTTTCCAAATTTAATAAAGCTAATAATATAAATAATGAATAATAAGTTAATATAAATTAAATTGTTGTAATAAATCAGTCTTGTTTGATTTTTTTTTTGAAATAAATAAAAACAAAAAACATCAACTATTCAAAATAAATTAAGAAATACAAAAAAAATCACGAAAGCATTCAATTTTTTGTAAAAACTTACAAATGAAATGAAAATAAATAGGTACCTAAATGTAGCTTTACACCAATATAATATAATAATAATGTAATATTTACTAATTAAAAAAACTGAATTTTTATCAGTAAGTCTTCTAAAAATACGTATAATAAATTAATCGAGTCTCAATAATAGAATTAATTTGTCATTAATCATCATTACCTAACCTAACTAATTTACAAATTTTTTTAGACGATAATAGTACAATCTAATAAACCTAAATTTAATTTTTTTTACGAATTTCAAGATCAAATTAAAAATTTCATAAACAAAATTTTTTTGCGAGTGATCTTTTTTCATAAAGCTCCACCATGAAAGTTACACATACATACAAATTTTATGTACTGCAAATTGTACCTACTATGTATCTATCTAGGTATGTACAATTTATAATTTTAGCTAAATGCCTAAAATTACAAAAAGCACATGTACATTTTTATCTTAAATAATCTTCTCTAATCTTAAATTACGGATCTGATTATGTGTATGATGTTTTAAATTTTAAATTTCAAATTCAAAATACATATTATAATGTATTTTACATTGTACAAGTATATAAAATTAGTTATCCTATACTATTACTTATACATACATATCAGACTTTTTTCAATAATTAAATTTGTATTTTGAAAATAAATTATGCATAAAACAAAAACTAAATTGTTGACCCAATTTGTAATAAAAAAAAACAAAAAAAAAAAAACACCTCTCTTAAGAGTAGATCTTACAATTATTGGACGCAGTTCTAGATTTTATCAACTATTCTTTTCTTAAATACCTACTAGAAATTATTTGTTTATTTTATGATTATTAATTATACCTACTTAACTTAAAAATAATGAGACCTCGTTTTGAAATCAAATTCGAATGAAATCATGTGTGAAATATTAAAAGACATTAAACTTTTTTAAATTTTGGCAAGCATATAAACGAATCCACTAATTTCCAATTTACAAATATCGATCTATGTATAATGTATATTAATTATGAGCAAAAAGATTTGCATTCAAATTTTTTTTAGGATTTATATGTACACATTTTATATATTATGGGATTTTTAATAAATACGTAAAAGCAAAAACCTTATTCTATAATGAACACATTTTTTTACGTAACGTTCCCTCATGTTTCTCGAAACAACATCGTTTTCCTTGGCCCTTTTATTTTATCTACCCTTATTAATTAATATTAAAAATTAATAATATTAAGTTCAAAAATGTGATAGCTTATAATCTTGATCTTTGCTCAAATCCTGTCCTGAAATAAATTAAACACTTGTACCTGAGATGAGCTTAATATGAAAAACTTTTTTTTTAAATCTGAATAGTATTTTCATTAGAAAATTATTATAAAAAAGTTAAAAAGGTCAAGGTATTGCTATTTGTAAAGTAGAGATTGAGTTGTCTAGAAAATTATTAACAATATTCTAGCATATATAGAAGGACAATAGGTGTACTAATTTGTATTTAAAATGCTCGTGCCGGTGATTCTTAATTTAAGAATCTTAAATTTTAAACCACAATTTTAAGTTAAAATCTATGTAGGTATGCATAAATTAAAATGGTATCATATCATACATACTCGTACTTAAGTCCCTATTTTAAAGAATTGCATTAAAACATACACAAAGATACAAACATGTAGTATTACGTAATTGACCCATAAAACATTTACTAACTAGCCTTAATTATGTATCTGTTATCGAGATTTAAAAGTGTATAAATACCAATGTCTTAAATTTCAAATCAAAATTTCATTTTTTCAAATAGGTGGGTAAGGTAAATCAATATAGGTGGAACTTGAGTATATGCAGAGCAAACATACAAAAATGACCAATGAAAACTTTAAATTAATTATAACTATAACAGATATATTACCTCTACCTACCCGCTCTTAGGCTTATCCTAAGTAGATAATAAAAAATATGTGCGTTTTCGTTATTTTAAAAATCAAACCTAAACAAAAAAGAAATGTTTATTACGAATAACAATAATGGATAACGGAAAATAGAATAAGCATGTTCATTCATAAAACATTACCTAGATTTCGAGTTTTTATGGAAAAAAATTACCTTTGGACGAGATATGAGCTGTATCTAACAACTATACTTTACTACCTACAAAATCTAATTTAGATTAAGTTATACTTATTAAAAACTATCTATACATACATAAAACAACAAACAACATACCTAACATATCAAGCTTATACGAATATATAGTACTCAAAGTAGAAACTATACTAAATAATTATTAATAGTTTTTGCATAAATATATTTTTTAAATATAACGAGCGATCTATCTAACTACATATTAATTAATGCGTAAATCTGTATAGAATAGAAACCTAAACCTACCTATGTATAATAATATTATTTAGTTAAAATACACGGTATATATTTTCCATTTGACACGTAGGAACTTATTTTTAACTAATCGTAAAATGCGTTGATAAAAATAAATAAATAAAAACGACCGAAAATAATAAATAAATAGCATACATAACTTCATTTTTTCTATCTCATATAAATACATATACCTAGTTTACTACAAGCTTAACCAAGAAATATTCCTAACCTACCGAGGTGTATATTTGACACCCTTTTAACTTAAGTAGTTATTACTATTTACAAAATTCTTTTTGTCTATTTAATCTACCTACCTAAGGTCTAAATGATATTTTATATGTGTTTGTAAAAATAATATTTCACAATTTAATTAGCAATAGCGAGAAATGCACTATTATGTACATCTTTGAATATTCAAAAATGCAAATCTTTTTTTAAATATTTAAGTATTTTTTGTAATGAAATAAGAATGAAAAAGTCAAAAAAGATGTAACGATCATTTTGTCATATTCTGGTTCTGACGAATTTGTAAAATGACAAATGTGGCATTATTCTTGTAAAGTAGTTATAAACATAATACACACTTATCTTTCACAATCTTTCAATTTTTGAAAACATCATTAAAAGTTAGATTTTGGAATTTTTGTGAATTGAAATAAAATTCATTTGGAACTTGTTTCGTAGCGAAAGAACTTATTCTAAGAATTAAATTTACATACGTCTAAACAGCACGAGCATCATTTAACATTTTGAAGTGCTTGAGTAATTTGGGCCCAAAGATCTTTCTTGCAAGCTTTTGATCTTCGTAAATTTTGGAGCCACTCTTTAAATTGACTTATCCCATCAGGTGTAAGATACCTAAATTGAATAATAAATAATATGAGTTGATATTATTACGATTATTCAACACTAGTAGTTTAGCAATTAAAAATCATCTCTTACAAGGCTTGTCTAGCTGTAAGAACGATGCTAACAAAATCCTCATAATCCGATAATGTTATATGATACAGCTTCTGATGTAAACATTGAAAATACATTTGTTGACACTTTTGAACTAATGGTTGAAGAGGTGATCTTGGGTTTTGATATACCCATGATAAATTAGTTCTTGATGATACAAGAGTAGCTATATTAAACAAAATTGTTAATTAGCAAAAGATATAATACAAGAATTTGAAAGAATTTTAACAACGTACCGTCTAATATAATTTCATGAAGAACAAATGGGTTTGAAATTGATTGAACAGCGCACATACAAAATTGCTGCAAATAAATGGCCCCCAATTTTCTCGCAATGGATAACAACCATTTTACATCCTATTAGTTTTTAGGAAAAAATAAATACATCTCACTTATTACTTTATTGTAAATTATTACCTCTCCATAAGTAGGATTCCTAGCAAATTTAGCAGCTGGTCTATCATCATGTACTCTATAAAACGATAAAATTATTAAAAATAGAATATATTATAAGAATTACCAAAATATTTATTGTAAGTTACCTTCTAGCTAAAGTTTCCATTGCTAACATTCCAACTCGATATGCAGATGATAAATATTTTATTTTAACAGCAGATAACTGTGTTTGTAGGCTATTTTGTGGAACCAACTCCCGGTTATTACCCTAAAATAATTAAAATTTAATTTAACTAATCCGTTATAACAATAACACTAAAAAAGACTTGTTATTTAAAAGAATATCATACCTGTTGTAAGTTAACATTATTATTCATATTCATATTGTTGTTGGTCTCTTGCTGCTGCTGATGCTGAGATATTTGTGGTTGTTGCACGAAATTATTAGGATTCATCTATAATAAAAATAAATAATGTCAAGTAAATGAATGGCACATAAATGGCTGCAGATAAATGAACAAATAGGTTATACTATTACCTGATATATAGGTCCAATATTATTAGGCATCATTTGCCTGTTCATGTCTTGTCTTTGTTGTTGCTGTTGTTGTTGTTGCTGCTGTTGTTGTTGCATATAACCTCTAACATTTTCACCATTTAGAAAGGCTCTATTTGTCATTTCGTATGATGGGATATTTACACCGTTATTCATATTAGCTTGAGACTGTTGTGGAATTTGACATAAAATCTGGCCTTGCTGACCAGAAGTAATTGGTGGACCGCCACCTTGCTGTTGTTGTGACTGCTGCTGTAAATATTGTGTGCTTATCGAATGATGCTGACCATGGTGGTGATGATGAAGGTTTGATGACGGAGATCCACCTGGATGTATATTCATATTCATATTTGATATTGGAAAAAATTGCGGTTGACGTCCCATTGGCCCTTGCAAAGGATAATATTGAATGGCAGGTCCTGTGACAATATTGTGACCATTATGCATGGGGATTGGCATCGGAGCGTTAGGATAATTTTGCATTGGTGGTCCATTTTGCATATTTTGCTGAGATGGTGATGGACCATAATATGCAGACACTGCTGTACTTGTTGAGGATACCCCTCCAGAATTCCCAGAAGCGCTTGTAGGATAAATAACAGCTGGTCCATAAACAAAATTTCCAGGAACCCCGGGATGATTGAATGTTGTCGGAACTTGCATAAATGGTACTTGTGTATACGGAGGCCCTGAAAACTGCATTGTTCCAATAGACAATTGAGGTGAATATGGATGTTGCTGCTGTTGTTGTTGAAGTTGAGGAGGAGGAACTGATGTTGGTGGCAACTGAAGAATTTCAATTTGCTGTTGCGAATGACTTGACAAACTTCCTGCTCCTCCTGAAGTAGTGTTTGGTGGTGGTGGTGGTGGATTATGAGGGCCAACTATAAACAATTTAAAAAATTTAATTACCAAATCACATTATAAATAAAGAAAAGTATAATTTTCAAATACCTGGAGGTAATCCAGTTTGGGCTGAAATAGCCTGCCCATTGTGATTTAATGGATCTGCAGGTGAACCATCCAAATTAAGCAATGAGTCGTGATGATTAAATTCGTCATTTAATAAATCAACGTCCAATGGTAAATGTTTCTGGTACAGTGAATACCACTGACGAGCAACATCAAACAAAACTTCAGGATAAACTCCACCTCCCTTGGCAGCTGTAAATATTATGCAAAATATTGATTTTAGAATAAAAAACATAGGTACTCAAATATCATTGAAAGATAAACTAGGTAACTATCATACCTGTTTCAACCGTTATACAAGATTTTTCCAACATTCCATCAGATTGTTCTTTACATTGTAGGATAGCTCGGTGTATTTCATTAGGATTCAGAGCGTGGGCAAATGGCAAGCAAGATAGTGCTAATTCTGCTGCTGCTCTTACCATATTCGCATCACCTCTTGAAGCTCTATCAGCAATTGTAATAGCTTCAGGTGGTGTTAAATGACATTCCCTATTAAATAATTTTTTAATATATAAATTTTAGTATACCTAAATGGTTCCAAAATAAAATAACGGCAAAAAATTGCGAGTATATTAGTATAGTACCATGTGTCAATTAAGAATGCAATTGCCGGTGCTCCTATTTCCATTGCTTGTCCAGTAATCCATGAAACGTGAGAAGAATAAGTTCTTGATAACCAATTCGGGCTATAAAATCAAATAATGGTAATTTTATAATACGAATACATATATGCATTTGGATTTGAGTATTTTATAATCAAAGTTCATTAATTTTATTACTTACCTAACAGCATTATGCAATCCTAGTGCATATAAACCAATATGAAAAGCACACATATGCAAAGCTCGATGAGGACCTTTAAGATATTAAATAAATTATAAAAAATAAAATCTTATTTTGTATATTCATAAAAGCTTTAGTTTTATTTTACCTCTTGGATTTTGTCCATTGTTGGTAGGTTGTGTAAATAAAGCTAA
Source organism: Nanhermannia cf. coronata Gr-Ori-00579 (assembly GCA_034699045.1). NCBI lineage: Eukaryota > Metazoa > Arthropoda > Arachnida > Sarcoptiformes > Nanhermanniidae > Nanhermannia > Nanhermannia cf. coronata Gr-Ori-00579. The sequence continues at coordinate 23,033 of JAQIXA010000977.1, forward strand.
TAGAAGTTAAATATAAATATTTTTATTAATAAATTATTTTTAATAGATCAATGCAGTATAAATACTTATATTATTACCCATTATTTTATATTACTTACATTGATTACTTGAGCCTCCTGCTTTTCCTAAAACAATTTTAGCTAACTCAAACATGAAATGAGCTCCAGCTTCAGAAGGTTGATTTGGTAAAACGGGATAACTTCTCTTTCCCTTATACCTTCCAGATGATTCTTTACCAGACCTAGAATTGCCACTTGAAACTAATTGGTGCTGTTGTTGCTGGCTATTTTGTGTTGTTGGTATTGACAAAGCCTGGTTATTATTAGTCTGAACTATAGTTGGAGGCGCTGAATTTACTGTTGAAGGATTGGAATTCGTGTCGACGCTAGCAATATTTTCGTTATTGTTAGTACTTGTATTACTATTATTATTTATTGGAAGTGTCGCAAGAGTATTTGAGAGAGGAGTTGAGTTAGGTATACATTCAGAATTTGAATCCTTTGTTGTTAGTGACGCTAAAGATGTCATATCTAGCAGATTATTTATCGAGTTTGAGGTTGATATTGAAGATGAATTGACCAAAGGAGAAGTGGGTCCAGGAACTATTGATGAAGAGGAAAGAGGAAGCGCTGGCGGCGAAGGTGATTCACTACTACTATTACTCTCAATTTTACTATTTCCACTTGCACCTGAACTCGAGCTTGAACCAAGTAATGACGATGTTGGTGGATTGTTTGAATAGTAAGCTGATGGTAATGAGATTTTATAAAGTTGATGTATTTCTCTGTCTAATAATTTATCCATAACTTTGGCTAATTTATCCGATTCGTCTTTATAATGTAAGAGCATTCCAAGAGCCAAATCTCCTCTTTGCCTTCTTGTTCCTTCACAGAGCAAAGGGTGTTCAGCCTCAGATACATTAGCTTTCAAACCAAGAGCAGCAACAGCCGCAGAAAATCCCAACGCTTCGTCTGTTGGCAGATGATATACGTCAGATTGAAGGGAACACTTGCCCTCTTTGTTTGTAGGCATCACTAATGCATCAAAAATAAAATTTGCCAAAACTAGTGGTAATAATGCTTCTCCTCGAGATTTTAATGTTCCATCACGTAATGCTTCAGCTTTTTCTTGAATCATTTTTAATTCTTCATAACCAATTGGTATCCTCTTAAGCAGTAAAGCTAGCTCAGCTTCTTGGTTTGCCAGTTTTACTTCAAGAGGTTTAGTTGATGCAGGAGGTCGGCACAATTCCTATAATAATTAATATTATAAATGTATATGTCTTTAGTTGGTAAATAAATACTTTTAAAAATAAAATCATTATAACTTACAAGACCAAACATTCCTACTTGAAAGGCCAAGTAAAAATATTCTGGATTTTCAGCAAGAACAGTACATAAAAAGCCACATTTTGCTAATGTGGCTGAAGCTAGGCATGAAATTTGATGAGAGGCTGGGTTTATTTTCTTTCGCTTTCCCTTGGACGTAGTTGTAGGTACCTCTAAAGTGAGATTTGGAGGATTTTCTAACAATTCACCAGCCAATTTTACACCTAACTTGCAGGCTTCTTTAGTATGTCCATGAGCATGCAACCCTTCAGCTCTGGCAAACAGAATATCCCAAGAATCTTTAATAGGCTTTAAATTTGAAAATACATTTAAACCATCCTTTTTATTATCTGACTGAGTGCCATCACCCCTTTTGTTATTTCCAGCACTAACTTTAGAGTCATAATAGTAAAGCTGGTATTCATCCCCAGAATTTTGTTGGCTATTATCTGTTGATGAATCAGTAGTTGTAGTAGTCGTTGTTGTAATATTTGAAGAGATCACATCTGTCTCATTGTTAGCTCCACTTAATATTTCCACTGCTGAGGACGATGATGAGGATTGTAGTAAATTAGTTTCTAATTTAATCCCATTGTCATTTAGTGAAGTCAAAATATTTTGGTTGCTGGGTGGTGACGATTCAGAAGAATCTGAGTCTTCAGCATCTTCAGCAGGATCTAATTCGTCACTAGTGGTATTAGTTGTTGTTGTATTATTCGGAGTAGAGGATGACAAATTAGCTATTGGCTTATTCTCTTGTTGTTCGGTCATATCAACACCTTCATCCTTTAAAGTTTCATCTAAATTTTCACTCATTTCTAATTCATTTTCGCAAAATCCTTCAGAGCTTATGCTACTACGATTTCCTGATGAATTATGTCGATTATGTTGTTGCTGCTTTTGTTTCTTTAAAGCTGAAGCTAATTTAAAATGACTCTTTTTTATCGAAGATGTTGGGGCAAGACCACTAGATGAAGTACCTGGTAATTCATCATCAAATGAAGATGAACTTTGCTCCATTGATGATGAGCCAATTAATGGAGGAATTACCAAAGGAGTTGATGTCGATAACAAATTTTGTTGTTGTAGCTGTTGTTGTTGCAGGTGTAGCTTTTCTTTTAGTTTCAAACCTGAAGCACTTAATGACAATTTTTCAATAACTAATTCAACTTTAGCAGCAGCGATAGAGGCTGGTGTTTTCCCATTTCTTTTTCCGTTCTTTATTTTCGCTGACCCTGATGTTGGATTACTGCTATTGTTATTTGACGATGTAGGGAAGCTTGTACTAAAAGTAGGAATGCTGCTATTATTTTCATTATTACTTCCTGCAGCTCCTACTACTCCACCAAAATCAACACTTCTAGGTCTTTTACAAATATGAGGAACACTTGAAATAGTTGCAGAATTGTTTAGAATTGCATGAGAAGAATGAATCATTCCAGTATCTCCAGAGCGGGAATGCCCATCTGAATGCCGAAAGCTGTAATGAAATTGAAAAAAAAATTAATTTTAAACTTAATTTTAAATTTTTAAAAAATGAATACATATTATAGCAATTTTATTCTAACCACATGAATGGACAGAGATAGACTTGGCTTGCTTCAGAAAATGTAATCCCATAAATCGGATAATCATCCCAGTTCAAGTATGTAGCTTCAATAGCAGGGCGAAACCCAGTAAAAATTTCTACATCATTTTTAAAACTATTTGCATGTTTTCCCATTGATGCATTTCTTGATTTTGCAACTTTTTCAATAATTTTTATATGCCATTCTTTGAATTGTCCACGAAGTATAGATCTCTCTTCAGGGCTAATACTTGGATTTAAAGCAGCTAACCTCCATAACAAAACAGCTAAATACATTGACAAATGATATAATATAATATAAGTTGAATTTAAATTTTACTTTTAAAATTTTAATTTTACCTTCATCACACAATGAAGCTCCAGCATGTTGACCTTTAAATTAAAAGATATTAATTAAAACAAATAAATTGCTATAATAAGACAGACAAATCATTATTAAGAAACAGAATACAGAATTATTTCCTGAAAACAGTATATGAAGATACTTACATGCATGAGAATTGCTATTAACACTATGATGTTTTCCACTATGATGTCCAGAATTTCCATTGTGCAATGCAACTTTTGTATTAAACCACCATACAAGTATTTGATCGCAATTTAAGCATTCCTCTGTTATGACCTCTAATAGTGGAACAGCATTTCGATCTTCCCTTCGGAACATTTCTCGAACAATACTTAATAAGTTCCACATTCCTAGTAATGACAAAAATATACAAGTTATTATAAAATGTAGATAGATTGTAGATAGATGCTTATTTATCATTCTAGATAAGAATCTTATATATGATTATTATGATTAATATGATTAATATGATATGATTATTTCTAATATTTTGTAATGTAATGTAGTAAAATCTATATTAAAAATATAATGTATGGTTAAAAAACTTTTCACCTTCTGGTTCTCTCCCTCGTAAAGGTCTCAGAAGTGAACTCCATTCTGCTGATGCTGGTGGGGCAGCATTGGATAAATAGTTGACATCACTAAACACTATTGGTGCCGGAACACAAAATTTTATGAGAATCTTATGAATGTTTCCATGCAATGTTCTTTCATCCAAAAACCAAGGAGTTTGTTCATTTGCTGATGCTCCCGCTGTAAATTTTAAATTAAATGTTCAGTCAATAATTTTCAAATAAATCGACGAAATAAAAAATGTATACCTGTTGGATCGGGTGCGCCTCTCAGCTATTTATTATTTTAAAAAATCAGTCTTTATGTAATACAATATATAAAATAAAATTTTACGGTGTTAATAGCAGAACGCTGAGATGACAAAAGTTCGTCTAAAAGTCGTTGTGCAGTTGGCAAGATTTGTTGTGGTAGTTCACTAATTTTTATAAAAAAAACATAGATAAATTTAGCCTAATAAATAAAGGATTAGAATATTACCTTATAAGATATTGCGCAAACTTTTGAAGTTGATCTCGATGCAATCGAGAAAGTGATTCACTCACAGGTGCCCGCAAAGTTACATCTTTTGACTAAATAATTGTATACAATTTGAAATTAAATAAAAATTACAAATATTTCAAAAATAACATCATACCTGAAATATACGATGAAGACAAACAGCAACAACTAAAAAAAGAATATAGTTTAATTTAATTTAATATAAGCATTAAGCATAGATGTTTTTTTATACAAAATGTTAATGAGAATAATTTTTTATATTATAAAAAGATTTGTTTTTTAATTTGCTACTGACCATGACCGCACCAATTGGTATTTGCATTACATGTGCAAGTACAGGATGTTACGCGTCGCCTATCAAAAGTTATTGCAACTTTGAGTGCTAAAAAAAATTTTTTATTAAAAGTTGATAGTCATATAATATATAAATTATATGAGTAGGTATGTATCTTTGTGTTACCTTCTCTCATGTTTGGCTTAACAGTCGCACTTAAATGAAATCCTAAATTTTGTAAAATATAAATTTTTTAGATTATGTACCGATTTTGATAAAAATTGAATATTTGATAATGTATCTTATCTATATATCATATTACAGTCACAGTATTTAATTACCAATTTGCAGAATGTCGCTAACGCTTTCAGTTCTAAACAATTTCTCGCCCTTTTGAAATTCATCTGCCGAACCATTTGCCAAGCATGAATATAATCGGATATCTTCTTCGTGTTCTAAAAATTCAAATTTAAATCATTAAATTGTATCTTGTGATAATTTTCGTATTTATACTCACCAGGAAAACTCCAAAAAGCAATTCTTAATTGAAGTTGTTCTGGGACAGGAGGGTAATACCGTTCAACCATTTCAAATGGTATATGCGAAGCCACACATAACGCAGACAACTCAACCAGGCTATAGAAAATCCAACTTTAATAAACACAATTATCAAAATAAAAATAATGGAGTGCTTACCTTAGAGGTGTAGAAGTAGCAGATGAAGATGAGCTTGACCTGCACGAAAAACCGGCCATTCCACTTGTACTCGCAAATCCATTGTTATTAGAATTGGCAAATGTAGATTTTTTCCAACCTGATAATTAATTCATTTCCATTTATATTTTTAAAAGATTCTTAATAGGTTAGTTTATAAGTAAAGTAATATAGGTACGCATTTACCTCTCCAGTTGTTGCAAAGACTCTCTGGTTCGCTTATCCAACTGCATAAAGAATCTTCCTCAAATCGATCTGAATCCTCAAATGAAAAGCGATCGCTGTCAACCAATTCCCAATCCCTCATTGCCCTCTCTAAAGCAGCAAATTGATCTCGAAGTCTGACTGCCATTTTTATATTTCAGTTACCGAAGAACAATTTTAACATGGAGTAAATTGCTACTAAATCATAAATAAAAATTCCTGTTTTAATAATAATACCAAACAATTAGGAATATACTTGCGATTAATAGTAGTCAGTAGTACACACCTGTTTGAATTTAATATTTTGGAGCCTGGTGTTAATTCATCATCATTAACCTCTTTTCCGATCTTAAAGAACTATCTTTCTTCGATTATTTTAGATAATTTTACAAGAACTTTTTAAAATTTTACAAGACTATTTCCATCACACGTAATGAATAAAAAAAACTTGAGAACGATTCACTTAAAAGCAGATGAAATAGCAACCATTAATATAATGGAGCTTATTCAGTTGACAATTAATAATTCCGCATTTTTAAATTAAACAAGTCCTCATAGAGCGGAATGAACAGCGAAAATTATTTAAATCAATAATACTATAAAACTATTATCTACTCTGATCAAAGAAACTGCATTTTGGATCCGAACTTGCTGAGGATTAAACACAACACATAGAAAACTCCGAATTAAAAGTTTGATGGTGATAGTAGTAACTTGATCTTTAAAATATCCCCTTGTTGTGTTATTCCCTTGATGTGATAATTCAATTTCAAATAGGATCCTAAAAAAATAAATTAAACATTTATGTATTGGATACTTTACTGTATTATAATAAATCCTAGGTGTAGGTGCGCTTTGTAAACTACCTACTTACACTTACAATACAATATTATATTATAGTAAACTAATATTATTATTATTATAATTAGGTATCTAGAATTGGTTTTTTAATAAGTTCACAGACCCAAGTAGCAAATCCTACTCAAACACTTAATGCCTGCCCTTAAATATCTTTTAAAATATTTATTAATATTTGTCAAGATTTAAATTTAAAATACGATATGAAATTAGAAATAGATGATTTTTTTAATGTTGCTGATGTACAATATATTTTAAACTGAAAAATTTTGGAGTATTTTATTGACTAGTAGGTATCGAATCTTATATTAAATTAGAGCTATATTAGAGCTATATTATAATATTTCATTTCATATAATGTAATAAAGTGATAGTGTGATCATATAAAAAGGACTAGTACCAGCACATGTATTATTAATTTTTACTGTAAATATTCATAGCTTTGTCGTTTCTTTTGTTTCACATTTCATTATAATAATAGGGTACAGAGTACAGAGAGAGTAGAGTACAGAAGTATAAATAAAAATACTAATATTGTAAATCGTAAAATGTTATGTTAAATGAAGAATAAAAAGTAAAATTTAAATCCATCAAACAATGCAATATATATTACATTATTAATTATTATTAAGTCTAACAGGCATAGTAGTCAATAGTCATAAAATAAAATAAAATATACCTAATGCCTAATGCCTAATAATAATAGTAGAGTAGAGGAGTAGAATAAAGAGTATAGGACGCATTAGGAGGTATATAAATAAATGTGAACTTTATATTCCCAGATATTTTTTACGAGTCCACTTGGAAGAGTTCAAGGACTAAACTTTACTACTTTACTACTAACACTAACAACAATGAGAGGTATACTTAGACAAGGCACTATGCTAAAATATTAACCTTTTTTATATATACACTACCTTTACTTTGTATCATATATCATAAAGGGTATTTATTGAAAAGAGCAATATATATAAAATATAAGCATAAACCGTATGATGAGCATGAGTTTATTAGATATCATAATCGTAATTTTAATTGTATTTAACATACAATTGTATTTAATACTCTTTACTTTAAATACCCTGTTTCTATTCATTTAATTTTTCATAAATTGATTTAATCCAATAAATACTTTTCGTATTATAAAAAAAAAAATTGTATTGTATTGACTTTTGACTGTTATATAATAAGGAAATAAAAAATCAATAATAGAGGAAATAATAAATATATTAAGAATAAAGGGGGCCTCACGATTAGACGATTTTCGCGACGACACGCGACACGCGACACTTTTTTTGACGCGTCAATTGTGAATCAACAACGACAAAATCGTACGACAAGTCGTCGCGACACTTTTCGAACGATTTTTAGCCAAAATAAAAAGTTGAAATATT